>DF237087.1:150209-168015 GCA_000708835.1 Klebsormidium nitens | reverse complement strand
GCGGCCCCAAAACCAGCCCCGAAAACCAGGCCCACAGCAGACCCGACACCAACCTCACCGCCCCCCCCAAAACAGCCTGCCTGCGACCCCAAATCAGCTTGACCACGGCCCCGAAACCAGGTGCCCAGAGCAGACCTGAAACCAACCTAACCGCCCCCCCCAGACAGCCTAGATCTGGTGGAACTTTAAAGTTAAACTTCAGATACAGAAGTGTACTCCGAACGCTGCAGGAGAAAATGATTCTCCATGGCAACTCACGAAGGGGGGTGCATGAGGCGGGCCTCCGAAATCACCCAGCTCCGTTTGATGAACGGTACGCCCCTCGCGCTGCGTTCTCGAGGGCCTCAACGCCCCCACAGCTTGGAGATGAGCTGCCGCAGCCGTTCGACCGGCCGCACGAGTTGCCTCGTCCATCGGGGCAGGGTTCGCTCTGGCGCGTTTGCTGTGAAATAAAGAGAGGGGTTGGTCGGCACAGGAAATTTCTGCAGCATTGAACACGAATGGCTGGAAAGCTGCTGAAACAATCAACACATTGGGGCGGTCTGGAATAAACCCGGGCCTCAATCTAAAGGGGTGCCCTTGCTGTATGCAATCGTCAGAGAGCACCGAAGGCGACAGACACACCTTCATGTGGAAAAGTGGCGGCAAGTGATACCGGGTCAACGTTCGAGCTCACCGTCGTCTCTTCTGAGCCGCCGGACTAGCCTTTGGCGCTGCAGACCTTGCTCCGCTGCCCTCGTCCCGTACCTAGAGGCAAACGGGTTGGCAAACTGGTTACATTAAGGTGAGCACCCGCAATCGCAGTAGTCCGAATGCCCTTAACAGGTGTGGTTAGCTGGGTCCCAGGAACATGAAGCTCAGGTTGCAGCCCACTCCGACTAGCCACCGTGCGAAGCGCGACGTCAACGAGCACCCATGAGGCACTGGGCGTAAGATGAGGGGCGTGCAAGTGACGCTGTCCCTTCGAGCTTGCCAAAAGGCGCACACAGTGGTCCTATAAAGGCGCGAAGCAGCGACGAATTCAGACGACACTCACTGTTGCTCCCATGTCTCCAGCTGATGGCGCCGCCGCCGACTCCAACGCGCCTGCCGGCAGGACGTCCGTTTGCGCCCGTGCTTCCCCTGAAGGCACCTGATCACAAGCAGCAAGCGATGGATGAATCTGTGGAATTCTCGGGGGAGAGCCAAGTACGTCAAGGTCAGCTTGTAATCGGTGTGAACCCAGAGCACAAGGAAACCGTTTCATCTGCAACGCAGAACCACGTTTCGAGCGCTCATCCAGTTTGAGTAAACTGTCAAGAACACAACTCTATACGTCCCAGACCTGCAGGTGGCAGATTCTGGCAAGGCTTAGGGTGGGCGGAGGCACCCTTACCCCTTCATAGGAAACGCCGAGATCGGCAACTTCTCGACTGGACTCACGTACTCGGGCCTCGACATCGTCGCTGCAGCAAGGAGCTGTCGGTTAAGCCCTGGTCCAACAATTCTGTGACAGCGTGTGCAAAGACGAATGACACAGTTCAAGACCGCAAAGTACTGAAAGCATGCGAGTCGGAATCGCGAGTGAGATCGGTTTATTGCCCTACCAGAAGCTTTCGTAAATTGCGGCTACTTCAAAAGACGCAGTCTGCTGTTAAGCAATGATAGAGAGGGCCTCACGTTTCCGAGGCCTCCAGATCTGGCATGTCTGTAGCAGAATCGTCTTGCGCCGTTGGAGAGGGCGGACCAAACTCCTCCTCCTCTCTGGCAGCCCATACAGTTCTCCGCTGTTCGCAACCTGCAAAAAACGCGGCAACCGCCCGCTCCTTCCTGGCCCTGCGCCCGTTGCCTGCAGTCCGCTCGGACGTTTCACTGAGGTCTTCCTTCAGCTCTCCTGCTTCCCTGGATATCGAGGGGAAGGAGAGCAAGATTAGAAGTGGCTTATGGCTTGATGGGCTCTTGATTCGTAGAACTGCACAACACAATCGCTGCAGCAGTCTCTCTGTGACGGGCACAAATCATCATAGCGATTTACATGGGACTGATGCTCTAGCTGATATGCAATGCGCGTGGCACAGGTGCTTACTCTGTGCGAGCGCCAGTAGCCGGTTCGATCACGTTGCCTGCAGCAAGGTCTGTAGGGGCTCTGCTGGCAAGTTCGGAGAGCTTGACGAGTCTTCCCCTCTTCCTCCTTCTCGACGCTTCTGCTGCTCCTGATGGCACCTGCACACCGGATTCTCTCCAGTAAGCCGGCTGATGCAATCAAGCGGTCACGTGCTGCCTAGCTTATCTGAAGCAACGACCAGAATTTGGCAGCCTGGTCAAGAAGCGCGGCTGAGGAAAGCCTCAAAATGGTGGAGGGAAGTACACCAAATGCAGTGGGGGCTCTAACCTGCTCTGGCAGCCTCTTCGTGCCGACATCGGATGCCGAGCCTTGCAACTGGTCCTCGCTGGCATGTTGCAAAACCTCACGGTCGCCTCTTGCCTGCAGAAATGATGCACACGCAGTCTGTCGAACACCGACCTCGCCCATGATTTAGCCTGGCTAAAACAAGATACAGCATTATTGGCAGTCAATTTACGTGGGCTAAGGGCAATCATTCTGCGCACCACATCGGAATCAACGTGACTTAGAGGGGGGGGGAGTGCGAAATGCGTAGGCTGACAATTTGCACCTCATGATTAATTCAGTCACTTCTTCAAGTAAGTGCAAATCGTTTGGACCCAAATCAATCAGCAAGACTGCTCTAAAAACACTACTGGACGGGCGCCGTCAATCTACACAGCAACTTTTTCAAACCAATGCAAAATGCCTGGCCCTAAGTCATCAACAAAAATGGGTTCGAAAACACTACCCCAGCGGTGCCGTCAATCTGCACCTCAGGTTCTATACAAACACTTCTTCAAGCCAGTGCAATTTGTCTGGGCCCTGATCCAGCAACAACAATCACTCTGAAACACTCCCGTACGGGTGCTTGCTCACATCGTGGAGAGATGGCTGAGCGACTACTCCTGCCGCGCCAACGTCATCCACTGGCATGTCCCCTCCTGATGCTAGGGGACGGTCCCCTTCGGTTGGTGGGAATCCCGGATTGCTCTCGACCCCGCCGATAATCAAGAGCTTTTCTGCAAAAGGGCAACGGACAGAATACTTCCGACGTCCATAAACCCCTGGACACATGACCATCAAAGGAGAGCGGCTAAGCAGGAGCAGGCAGCTTTCACCGAGATTTTTCGCGATTGAACACGTTGGAGCGGTCTCCAATTGAGTGTCCTGCTACCAGGTTAAGCAGAACAAGGACCTGCCTTGGTCACTCTTAAATGAATGACCAGGCACGCGCTAGACTTGGTGCCCAGGCTTGACCTCGTGTCCGTCAGAATGAGACCAGAATTGACTCGTCTAGAGTTGGACTTACCAATGAGGTCTCTGCTTTTAGGAGTTGGATCCCACCAGCGTTCGTTTTGCTGCCAATCGGTGCAACCTGTGGAGAAGAGAGAAGGTGTTTGAACCGAGCATGACACACAGAGAACTCGCAGACTCAGCAACGAGCTCAAATGATTTCGAGCTTTCCGAGCATTCTCAGGGTCAACGGGAGGCAGCATAGAGGAGAGCCTGCCAGTCTTTCCGTAGTTGCACTGGCCGCAAAATCCAAGCAGGACCGAATCAAGGATTGTGAAAGTAAGAGGCACATTTCTTCAACAGCACTGTCCAAAGGCTTACAAACCCTCACCCCGACTGTCCTTGAGACGCGCCTCCTCGTCAAGCGCCCGCGCCAGCTCTTCCTTTAACTTGTACACTTCGCAGTCACGTGCCCACTCTGAAAACGGGCACGAAAAACATGTTTTTCAAGTGATAAGCGCTCACATGCAGAACAGGTCCAGGCTTGTGGACGATAGCCATTATGTGCACTTGCAAACTCGCATGTT
Organism: Klebsormidium nitens; assembly: GCA_000708835.1. NCBI lineage: Eukaryota > Viridiplantae > Streptophyta > Klebsormidiophyceae > Klebsormidiales > Klebsormidiaceae > Klebsormidium > Klebsormidium nitens. The sequence continues at coordinate 164,109 of DF237087.1, read as the reverse complement.
CGCATGCTTGGACTAGCACAGCTCTAGGACGAGTAATCTGTGCAGAGGACAAACTATGGAGGCTATGGCGCGCCGGCACAACGCAGCATAGAACTCACCTGCTCGGGCCGTCTCAATCTTGAAGCAACCAGGTTTGAACAGGCGATGCACACCGCAAAAGTACTTGAGGTTGCCCGCTTCTTTGCCCCCGCGCACCGCAAAGGTTGCGGGAAAGCTGCACTCTTCGCAGAGGAGACTGTGTGGAACTGCAAGGAAAGCATGAAGACTTGGGATCAGAGTTGGAACACCTGTGAATCACATGTGGGCGTAGAGGCTCGCCTTCTTTGGCATCCTTGGCCATAAACATAGAAGCAAAGTCCTATACGAAGTCCTGTCTTCATACCTGTACATAATTGCATACTTCCTGACCATGAAGCAGTAAGTCCCGCAAAGAACTGAATTCTTCCTGCAAAGGCCTGACCAGGTACATCGAGCAAGCCTGCTCAATCAAGGTGCTGCTCTCACCCTTGTCCGCAAATAGGTAGCTGGCCAGCTGCTCCCTCGCCTTCCTGGCTTTCTTGGATGCGCCGCCAGGTGGGGGCCGGGCATTGTTTGTGGCTGCTGGGCGCGCAGGCGCTGGGCTCGCGGTAGTTCTGCGAGCTCCATGGGAGGCGCTTGCTGATCGCTGCAGCCCCTCCAGATGGGCCTGCCTGGTCGACATCAACACCTTTTCAAAGCCCTGTTGCAGGCCCGCGTCCGAAGTCCCCGCGAGCTCTTTGAGACCAGCCATCGCGGCATGCAGGCTCCCATCCCAGGCGGCCTTTGACCAGAGAAGGCCTTTAGAACCGAGCTCCTCTCGAGCGCGCTGGCACACGGCCCCCGCCACCTTCCGAGAGATGCGGTGGCCTCTCTTGGAGTTGGTGAGGAAGCCTCTGGACGCGCTCGCCACGAGCGCTCTGATGGGTAACGGCGGGACAGCATCATTGCAGGATGCGCCAGATGTGCCCTGCAGGGAAATAGAGTGCCTCAGTGCAGCGAACATTCATGTCACCAGAAGGAAAGCAAGCTGGGTGAATGGCGGCCAAGAAAAGTGCCATGCATGGGCCTGACGATTTGCACCAGCTGGTCTTTACATTTGAAGTCTCTAAGCCAATGCAAATTGTAAGATCCTCACTACATGAACTTCAGAAGAAACGAGGAAAGCGCCCGGCATGGGCCTGACAATTTGCACCAGCTGGTTTATACATTTGAAGTCTCTAAGCCAATGCAGATTGTCAGAACCTCGCTCCATCAAGCACTGAGCACCAGAAAAGTGCCCGGCATGGGGCTGACAATCTGCACCAGCAGGTCTATACACTTCAACCTTCTAGGTCAATGCAGATTGTCAGAACCTCGCTCTAACGCTCCCAGTAAACCCGGAAAGAGTGCCTGGCATGGGGCTGACAATTTGCACCCACTTGTCTATGCAATGAAGCTTCTCAACCAATGCAATTTGTCAGCACCCCGCACGTACAGCACGTATCGCTTCCTTGATCCATGCCATATCTCAGAAATTGACTCTACGCTCCTCCCACACAGCAGAATCTGAGCCTCCGGGCTTGGTGGGCTCACCATAGTGGAAGGAAGCAATTCAGCAGCAGGGGTGCCTTTCTTGCCAGCAAACGGCGAGGTTGCCGCCTCCTGCTGCTGTGGTGTGGTCGTCTCTGCCATCTGCTGCAAGATATGACCAGACAATACTCAGAGGGATCCCTCGCAGTTCAATGACGCATTGGCGAGCAATTGATCTCAGGTGAGGATTGATGTAGGCCATCAGCCGAGATCAGTCCCACTTTGTAAGCACAATCCTGCAAGCCTGCAGGTGTGCAGGTCAGCCAGCTGAAGAAGCGTAAAAGGCTGGGCACGAGGGCTCACCTTGAAACCTGGTGCGCAGCGCCGATGCCCACACGCTCTGCTGTCGCAAAGCAAACAGCCTGCACCAAGATAATGAAGCAATATGCACAGACATGCATGCATGCAAGATGTATTGTTGGATTGCCAAGATAATTACATGTTGCTAAATGGCAGCACAATTGCACGTTCATGTTGATAACACCTGTCAGGCAGACCTCGCCATGCGTCAACGTGCACTGCTTTCACCGCAAACAAGGCCCCTTTTTGCAAGAGCACAAACACTTGGAAGAATGCACTCGAAGCACACAGCACAGGCCCTCAGGATTGCCAAGATAAATGAAAGGCAAATTGCTCTTACCTGAGCATGTCCCGACGTCTGCGTGCACGATGCGCTGACCACAGGCTGCCAGCTTCTGAGCTCGCCAGAGAGCTCCCTCCAGAAAGTGACCCTTTGTTCTTTCGAGAAATGAAGGTGGAGACCATTGCACCCCATCAAAACGAGCTCAAAAAGCATCCAAAGGCCGCCAGGGGCCGCCATTGGGTGCTGCCACCAACTGTGCCAAGTCATCAGATGCTGACTCCCTGCTGACTCAGAGAAGCATCTCCTTGCGTAGAAGGACATTTGGCAGCATACCAAGCGAGTTCAAGATCCGCCGCAGGGTGCCAAACTTGCCAGACCTTGCCATTGCCACCTGTACCTGGTGACCTGGAATCTGAGTCACCTCTAGAATTTTCTGATCAAGAACGCAAACAGCATAAATAATAGCTGACACGCCCCGTGATGAGGACTTCCTAGCCAGGCTCCCTTCCTTCCTTCGTGGATCCTTGCTGCTCTGATGTTTGTGGGGACCTCATGCTTGCTGAGGCCCAGGGCCAGGGCCAGGCCAGGGAGTGCTCTGGTCCGACGGACTCGGAAATGGGGTGGGAACGGTCCACCACAGCGCGGTAATGGTGAGTGCTGGGCCCTTGAGGCAGTGCCGGCTCCTTATGGCTGATAGCTTATGCTCTGGGCGATCTCCCCGGCGGGGTATGCAATGTCACGCCAACTGCAGTCGTACAGTGGCAAAAAACCCTATCCCCACGGCTGCCCTCCCCCCTGGGGAGAGGCGAGCCAATATAGGCACTCGTTGAGTCTATGAAGCAACCTTCTCGGGCTTGCAAAGTGTCGATCACGCACGGACTCTTTATGCTCCAAAAAGGCCTAGCTTGGACAAATTCCTCATGCAACATGTGCAGCTAGCATGAGCTCACGCATCAATGTCACGTGAATATGGTTGCTCATACAAGGGGCATATCCTGCTCGTTGCCCATCTATGTACTCTTTCTTTAGGACTGCCGTCAATGTACATGATTTTCAATCAGTGTTTGCAAAAGACTTTGCCAAGCTTTAGGAGCGTCGTGCAAGGCGGGCTGTGTTCAGAATTAAGACTATCCCCAATCCAATCGAAAATTACTCGCAAATGATTTGCAACGATATTTTTGACGGCATTTACTTGCTACTTGGAGAGATGGAGCCGAAAAGAATCCACCAAAATCGAACCTTTACACGCTTACTTTCATGCTTTGATCCACAATACAGGTATACAACCACACACATGCGTCGCACAATTCTGTATTAAAGACTCGGCCTTCGCTTAAATCTTACAAGTCGATCAGGCATGTAGAGCGAAACCAATTATTGCTTGGAGCCAGCACTTTATCCCTACCGGCCTTACGGCCTCTAGCCGCCTATGCAAAGATAATCTTGTGTGGCTACTTCTCATCTCACGACAGCCTTACAAAGTCTTCCTATGATCTATGAAGAGCACCCCTACTTCTCGTCGCGAGCTACTCGTAGCGGCGGTTTGCCCCATGGAATGCCGCGTCTAAAGCATCTTTCATGTAAAAAAATGGGCCGTAGTACAGCGGAATGAGGGCTGCATCTACAACAGTGATGTTCTCCGAGAGCTCGCTGCGGTCCGAATCAAGGCGGTGGTCCGTCACATACACAATCAAATCTGACCTGCCCTGTTTCTCTTGCTCCGCGTCCATCTCCCAGTTGATCGTGCTGGCTTTCACCTTCTGGGGAGCCCAAACCATTGAGTCTTCCTCTGCTGAACCTGTCGGATTCCTGACCCTCTTCTTCGATTGCACTCTCGTCTGGAATTTTAGGGCTTCAGCTTCCCTACTTCCTGTCCCGCTTTCGCGTTCCCTTGCACGACCGCCGGTGCCCCCCGCTTGTGATGATGACCTCTCAACGGCCCCCGCCTCTGCCACAAGCTCCAGGCTCTCCTCTCCTGCTTCCTCTGGCGCAAATTCTGCGCTTTCTTCCTCTGCCTCCTCTTCCTCCGATGCACGGAAGAAGAAATACACCCCATCCCAACCGTAGTTTCCAGGCCCGAGGTGGGCCCAATTTCTCTCGAGGGTCGCTTCAGACTTCAGCCTGAGCATGTCTTCCTTGTCATATTTTCTCTGGTCCTTCCTTCGCTCCCACCCGCCATTTGGAACCACTATTCTCACCCTTGCCAAATCTTCCGGCAGACCAGGGAACAGCTGTCGAAGCTGCACTGTGCTCCTGTGGAAGAACTTCTTGTACACGTACAGCTTCAGCATCGGAATCTGGAGGTCCGTCTCCTCCCTGTTGCGCCACTCGATGTCCAATGCGTGGAAGATGGGGAGCCACATCTGCCGGGTCATAGGATGATAGTCTGCCCCCGCAAAGAAGATGATGGGGCAAACCTGAACAGAGTACCTCTGCTGCGTCTTTGCACGACGCTTCTGCTTGCCACTAAGCAAAGATACTATCCTCCTGTAGCGACTGACTGGGTCATTCCCGTGGGCCTCAGCATCGTCATCGTCAACAGCTTCGCTGACTGCTCCTTCGTTCACTCTGTCCCTGTCTTGTGCGCGCGGTTTGACGGATGGAGCTCCTTCTCCGCTCTCCCACCCCCCATCTTTCTCCTGCGCTCTTGCCCGCGGACCTCCTGCCCTTCCTTGCTCCTTTCCTTGGCTCCTCGATTTGTGGATTCCAGCCGCCGCTGGATCGCCACCTACTAGCACTGCCTGGCCGCTTGCTCCTTCTCCTCCTGCTGCATCGGACTCCCTTGGCGTGAGGTCGACTGACCCAGCCGAGTCTCGCCGACCTTCCTGAGCTGCAAAAAGACACCCGCATTAAGAGATGTCCCATTCACTTCAAAGCAAAGCAGACTCCAGCTAAGCATACCCAGGAGAAAGCGAGGTTGTTAGCAAGTCACAGGGCATGCGATTAACAAGGAAAGACCAGCAGGCAACGTCCTGATATGTGGAAACGATGCTGAGACATGAACCCTCATATTCCAGACGAATCATAGTCCTATCGGACGGTCCAGCTCGATGCGTCTGCTGCATTGAGATTGCTCATTAGGTAAGAACTGTGAGCAGGCGCACCCCTGCTCAAAATGCTGCCCAGACTAATGTGCTTCGAAGCAGACGCCTCAACTTGTACTCAGCAGGTGCTCACACACCAATAGTTCGCCTTCCTTCACTTCTCAGCCCCCCACGCAACCAGAATTGCTCACTTTGGGGCTCTTTCTTCTCGATCCCGAGGTGGATGAAGCCGTCGCTCTCCAGCATTTGCCAAGTGATCTTCTCCTTGCTGTCCACAAAGGCGTCTCTGAACACCGTCTCCCCCGTCAACCCATGCGCAAGCATGCTCTCCATCATCTCGCGTTTCACTGGATCTTCCTTCCAGCGCCGCATGTTCGTGTCGTCTTGATAAGCGTCCAGCACCTCACGCAGCGCCAATTTGGGGTTGATGTTGGCCTGCAGAACTTCTCGCAGTTTCCCTGAGAGGAGGAAGACAATCTGATCAGCAGCTTTCAAGCTGCGGAGCAAGTGGCCAGGATCTTTACAGATCAGAAGAACCGAGAGAGTAAGTGGGCCCACCTCCTTTACAACTGTCTCCACTTGACATCGGCTTTATTGCTTGCTAGAGACTCACGTGGACAGACAGAAGAGGTTTCCACGAGAATCCTGGATCCAGAACCAGCAACCAGGGCAGTAGAGACTACATATATGCATTGGCAACAGGTTCAGCTTATACCTCGCACAATCTAAGATCTGGCCAGCCCAACGGACGTGCTAAGAAGAGTGGTTGTATACGCAAAAAATTGGCTTGGGAGCAAGAGTATTACAGAGGTACAGAATCGCACCCAAGTCGAGTTTCCTGATAGACTCGTTTGCGTCTCCACCCGACAGTGCCACTAACAGACGATCCAACGTCCGCGGAACACCCCCCAAGAAACGGAGACAGGCCTTGAAGGTCGCCGACATGTTGCCCTTGTGAATGGGGATGTTGCTCCGCCGGAACAGGTCTAGAGAAATGGACTTGAGACTCAAGTAGGTCTGGATGGGAACGTGCAGGTCCAGGATGCCGGCTTTCTCGGATGCAGTCAAACTGGAGAGAGGAATAGAGGTTAGAGTGAGCATCCATTCAGCAAAAGGAGGCAGAAAATGCACTCAGTAGCATTTGACCCACCAGGCGATCCACACTTTCGATCGAGGTGCAGGAGAGAGAGCTGATTCATTTCCAACTCGTTCGGTCCTTGTGCGAGCCTACATGTGCGAAGAAGAGCACGTTTTTCGCGGGTGCCATCAAATGCACATGCATCACACAGGCCACTTGATGAGCGAAGTGACAGAGAGGTACGTGCAACACCTGAGAGTCGTTGCTGATGCCCTTGTACTCGCAGCGAGGCTGATGGCAAACGTTCGCCCATGCGTGCCCTGCCTACACTGCAGGGTATGGAGTCTCTGTCGCAGGCGGGCGAAAGCCGACATAAGGTGCTGGCCGATAGTGGCGTCGTTTTTGGTTTTTGGGGTGTGATTGATGGCCTCCAGCTCATCGAAGGTGAACACGATGAGAGCGTGCTGGTCATCAGCCAAATTGGCCCTCCTTCTGATGAAGTCGAGCACCTTCATCGAGCTGAGTTTCTCAAGCAGGTCCTCCTCCTGCTCCATGAAGGTCTCCCAGAACCGCTCGTAGTCCCTGATCGACTCTTCTCCCCCCCCTTCTTCTTCCGTGCCTCGCTTCCCCCCTCCCCCCGCTTTCGCTAGGCAGGCGTGCAGCAGGCGCAGGGCTAGCACTCTGTCCCAATCCTGGTCTCTCTCTCGGAGCTTTTGCTCGAACGGGTGATACTTCCCTTGATCTGCAGATGAGAGATGGAGCACGTTGATCCAGAGGGTCAGACTCTTTTTCTGACGCATCGCCAAAGCAGATCTCCCTGACTCCATTGGGCCCCTTCACTACACATCGGCATGACCCTGCCTACAGGGCTGATGCAAACAACGTGCTTCGGCTGCTCTGTAGGTTTGTCAGACCAAGAGTTTTAGCGTGAAAGATGGATTGAAACTTTTCGAGACCAGACAGAGCTAAGGAGGACATATGCTTTGGAGCGCCGTGGTGTAAGAACAGCAACTTCCGTTGGAAGCGAAGTAAGTTGGCTCTTGGAGAGTGAGCAGTGTCAGATCAGCGTACTTTTGATCAAGACAGGTGTAAAGTTGACGCAAGGGGAACCGCACCTGGGTTCTGGAAGGACAGATTGAACACCAGCATCCTCTCACGGCTGAGGCACGTGTGCAGCGCTTTCAACAGTCGTGGATTCTTCTCGAAAACCCTCCTCTTGTCCTCTTCGGAGAGACTCGTCACTAGCTTATGGAGGTGGATCCAGCTTTCTTGAAGCACGGTCGACTTCCCCAGGCCAGGGCCGGCAATGATCCGTCCGAGATGCAGAGCACTCTCAATCTTCTCTTGAGGCGCCACCTCGTTGCTGTCAAGCCGCTCAACCAGGGCAGCAATTGTGCTGCAAAACAGATAGGAGGTATCAAGAGCCGCTATCACCCTTTGGAGCTCTTGACAACCACTGTTTCCAACCCTACCTCCTTGGCCGAAGTAGAATACTGAGATGCTGGACAAGCACAAGTTTCAAACCTTCCAGATCCCGAGAATCTGCTGGCGAACTGTCCCCACACAGGTGCACCACTAAGTGCGGACACTTGGCAGAAGACTCTCCAAATTCTCCAATCAGTATAGCACTTTTACAGTAAGTCAGCTCGGTAGACCTACTTGGCGTCAGCTGAATGAGGAGATAAGGCAGAGACCTGGCACGTGCCGTTTCAAAGGTTTAGATGGCGAGCTCACTTTAAAAGGTCAACCAGGAACTCGTTATAGCCCGCCAGCTTGAAGCGGCTCCCAATGTTTTCCACCAGTCCGTTGGCCCCTGGTTGGATTCTGCCAACTCGATTGTTTGTCAGTTCTTCCATCCTTCGACCAACATCCTTGTCGTAGAGACCTCCAAAGAGCTCTGAGAGCCGCTCAGCTGGAGAGAAGAGAGTTTGTCAGGAATCAACAAGCAGCAGCAAAGGACGACCCATGCATCGAAGACTTGTCCTTCTGATGAATGCACCACTGTATCAAACACAAGAGGTTGCGAGAGATGTGCATAGATGAGAGCATCCTCTGAAGCTCGCCCAAGTGAAGTGCGACGAGGAACTGTAGGCGGAGCGTAATTTCTACGTACAAGCCGCCTTCCAGCGTCAGCCTCTTCTTCCTCTGAAGAACTGCGTTCAGAACGATAAAGCAAAGCTCAACAATTCCACAAAATCGTCTCTGACTCTGCCGTCCTTTGATAGACTTAGAGCTCTGTCGTTCTTGGCCTTGCGTGTTCTATCCTCAAAATAGACGCTCTCATTGTAAATTCAACCGCGGGCTTGATGACTGACCTACAAAGTGCGGACTGGCCTGCTTGCGCTTCTTGGACAGCATGCTCTCCTCCTCCCACGTCCGATCTCCAGAGGTCGGCTGCAATAGAATGCACTCCGCAAGTTACCGTTCTATGCCCGAAGAGGTGCAGAACCCCGCACAAGCACCTTCAAAGCTGTCAGGACTCGCACAGTAACGCAGCAAACTCTCTTCTATTACACCAGCAAGCAGGAAACAGGGACACTACTGTAGAAGTGACTGGAACTTGAGATTCAATTGAAGGCATGAGGGAGGAGGCCCTTCCAGCTCTTGCGTGCGATTGACGTAAGAGAGAATTTTGGCAGAGTTCACTGACCTCCAGATGTGTTGAGACAGCCACCGACTTCTCCAACGCCAGGATGTCACTCCGTGCACCTGCATAGAGGCACTCGCACAAACTTAGCCAAAATAGAAGCATAGCTTGAGAATGCAGCGGCTTGTGGGCAGCGTCACTACTAGGCGAAGGCGGAACGCAATCACATCACTAAGAAATTCAAGGCGGACAAGAGGCAGGTATGCGGTTGTTGCTAGCTTGCTTAACCCCTCCATGGTTAGTTCGTCAGGTGCCGGAAAGCAAGGCGGCAAGTAGGGGGAAAAGGTATGTCCACCTTTCGAGCCTGTCACCTTTCTGACAACAGAAGTGCCGGTTCGAGGTTTGGTTTGACCTCAATTGTCTTCGACTAAGGCCATCGACAGTCAATCCGACTCTGCTTTGCGGTGTTGGTAATCATGAGCACTGAGCAAGCTACAAACAACCTCAACAAGCACTCAACAAATACATGCCGCGCCGCAACGCCACAGAAGATGATCGGCAAAACTCACGACTCTGGTTACTTGTGTCAGCATCCTGCATCTCCACATCGGCAGATGGGCCCACTCCTGCATGCTGACTCTTCTTTTCAACTGCAGCAGAAGAATGAGCAGATTAGGGTCTCGAATATGTCAAATCCGGAGCAGCGAGCAAACAAAAGAACAAGCCTTCTGCAGACTGCACCAGGGTGACGGTTGAGAAGCACCCTGCATCTCATTGTTCACAGCTGATCTGCCGTCCAGCGCACAGCAAGCGACTTTCACTCCAGAGTAACTCCACTTCTGCAAGGGAACATCCATGCCTAACAGGCACTAGTGTTCTCAGCAAGAATGAGAGATTAGTGGATATATTGCCAGACACCACCTGCCAGTCAGAAGTGTCCTCCCTATGCCATCTTCCTCGAGCTTCCTTGCCGCTCCATGCTGACAACCAACACTCACACTCGGATGAATCACCATCGGATCGATGTAAACCTCTGGTCCTGCTCTTCAAGCGGACCGCTTAGCCTACTCCACTGATCGGGGGTGCACTTTAGCAATTCCACAGAGGGAACTGCTTACCTGGAATGCTTTCGAGAAAAACACTCCAGCCATCTAGCCATCCCCCTTGACAGACCGAGACATGCCATACAGCAGCATTAGAATGCTTGATTCTTACCCCAATCTCAATTGCTGGTCTCTGACAATTTCCGTCAAAGCTAGCCTACTCGATCAAAGAGGGAGCTGCTCACCTGGAATCCCCAAGAGAAACAAATCCCAGTTCCCTGACCATTGCCCTGTGTACAGGCGTGCCCACAGGTACAGGGCGGTGGTGCGGTGCTCGATTGTGGACTCTCTCCAACTCTCCAAGGTGGTCATCTTCTCTGCCAGGAAACTCAGCAGCGGAGGGTCGATCTTTGGATACGCTTCCTGCCAATCTCGCGCAATCTGTGGGGGAAAGACATTGAAGGATCAGCACAACAACGCACACGCCGCTGTTCTGGTAGCATGAACACGAAGAGAAGTTGCTCTGTCATGCTTGAATACAACTCGTGCTGCTCTGGCCCTGAACTGCTGGCGAGACATCCCCTTGTCAACGCTCACCTCCTCGGGAGAAGGTCCAGGGTTTGGTTCGACACCGCCAATGTTCAAAAGCGTCACTGCACGGAAGGATGCCACGGTCAGATGCTGCATATGCGACCTGCTGGCTTCATCCAAAAAGCAATCAGCAAATACCAAACACAAGTCAACAGATAGGACGTATTAGGACAAGCCCAAGTGCTCTTCAGGTGTTTGCATGTTCAGATGAAGCCCTACTGCTTTCCAACAGACTGCAGATCCAGAGTTGCTATCAAAGTGCCTTACCTATCAGCGACTGGCTCATGGGCATGGAAGCCCAAACCCCCTTTTTTTGAGAAGCTGCAGGGGAAAACAGCAAAGAGTTGGATTGGGATTGTTCATGATTTGTGTGTTAAATGCACAGCCAAATGATTCATAGCGCATCAGAGGCATGACAGAGACCTTACTGTCTTGAACTGTATACAAGAGAACAACCAACTGGTATAATAATAAAATACAAAAACCCAAATTCTAAAGAGTAGAATGTAATAATCATCATAGTACATGGTCTCAAAGAGCTGCAAAGTTGGCCAAATCGCGAAAGATGTACCATCGAACGCTTCTTCTTTAGTGCGCAACTTTTGATACGCCGCTAGGAGCCCCTCCAGATGAACAAAAAATAGCCATCTGAGCCCAACGACTCCAGCAAAAGAAATCTCGTTTTCTTCACCTCGTTGCGTGACACCTGCCAACGGTTTGTAGCTCGGGGGTATGCAAAGTAATGATTGGACCTTTGGCTTGGTGCTCACCTGCTGATCCTGCCCATGACCAAGGAGGGGCAGATGATCCTGACCCTTTCCTCTCCTGCTTGCATTTATGACAGGCGGAGTTCGCCTTCTGCAGCGCCTCCTCCCGAGCCTGAACCCATGCTGCAATGCGAAAAGGGCATGATCAGTCCAGAGCTGCAGGTGCAGCGGCCATGCCAAGTATCAAGGTCAACCTTGCCTCCTCTTGCACACAAGCGGGGTGTGTGCGTCTCCTCTTACCCGCTCGGTCCCTGTCGATGTGAAAACAGCCCTTTGTTGGGCCATTGAACTTGCAGAAGTATCGGACCTTCCCTCCGTTCTTGCTGCCGCGGAGCCCAAACTCTGCGATCCTGATGCACTCGTCGCAGTGAACGGCGTGTGGGTCTGAAAAAGAGATGCAGGTAACGAGAATCAGGGACCAAAAAAACCCAACACACCTGCCTTCACGAGACCGGCCACCTCTGGCACTGTACCAAGAATTAACGTAACATGATCTTCAAAAACAATTGGCCAGAACTTGGTACACTTCCCTGCGCACGCCCAGTCAAATCACATCAAGCTCTGCCGCCATTATTTTGTTCAAGCAAAAGTGGTTGAAACCTGGTACAAATCCCAAGGCACACCCAGCAATGCCATCAACTTTCCATGCTGTACCAGGAAGTGACCTGTTACTATCTGAAGAAAGATTTGGCCAGAATCTGGTACGGTTCCCTGCACAGGCACAACCATGCCACCAACTTCTGGCGCCGTACCAGGACAGTGGCCCATTATGATCTCAACCTGGCCATGCTTGAAGGAGAGACAATTGAACAGGCTTTTGCTCACCCTGTTCTGCACCACATTGCACAGCTTCTCGGAGTACCTGTGCATCATAGTGCTTTGCTTTCTCGTCAGCAGCACTTGAGTCACGACCTCGTGGGATCTTGCCAGCTGGCTGCTCCTGTGACCTGTGGGGGCCGGGTGGTTCAGCTGCCTCAACCTTACAATCCTTGGAGCTCTGGCCTCGCCGGCGACGAGGGACCGGTATTTCGGCTGTTTGAGCATTGAGAGCAGCGAACAACCTTTCCTGCTTTTCAACGCTGATTGAGATACGCTCTCTGTAGTCTGCGGCCCGTGCATACCGAGCTGCCTGACATTCCCGGTGGTCTGACTTCGTCCAACCAATAGGACGACTTCTTGCCATTGTCTATCAAGCACTTACATCTACTGATGACGGCTGCGAGGACACAGAAGCAAGGAATGGAGGATTGCTCAGAGTCGAGCTGAAGCAGAGTCGCAGGACCCTGAAGCAGATCTATTTTAAAGCAAACGCCTGCGTCTGTCTGTTAGAATGCGACTTCCAACTGTGCACAGCTTGCCGGCCTTCAATGTGATCGGGAACGGTCCAATGTGATGCGGTAACGGCACGCCAGGTACAATGTGGCACATAGCCTATGCTACAAGCGGCCTCTTCCCGGGTGCCCGGTAGACTGACCGGGCTGGGTTGGGTGGGAATGCAAGGTCGCGCCAACTGGGCGGGCGCGAGGCTACAATCCCACCCAACCTAGGGTTTTCATCGGGACCGTCCGTGAGAAGGACGCCCTTCCGTGCACCGTCCATTCGAGATGTCTTTAGAGGGATCCCCATGCACATAGCGAGTGCCCGGTTTGGCCTAGCTTCGATGAGTCGGTCACCGTCGATGGACGACAACTGACGACCAGGCAAAAATTGACGGCTCCAGATGCTTTGTGCTCGTTATAGCCCGTGAGCGATTATGTGATATTGAGATTCAGACCTTCGAAGGACCCAAACTCGTACAGTTCAGGTGCATTGCTGAGGTGCTGAGCCTGGGCTCGCTTCTCAACTTTCTTAGGTCCCTGTGCCACAATGTAAGGCCAAATGTCCCTCAGATCTCTACCATCGTTTGCCAAATATCTACGCCTTCTCCTTTCCTTCCCGTGAGCAAGTGGGAAAGTGGACTGTGGTAGGTCGGCCGCAAGAGACATGTCAATCATTGGTTCTGCAAAAAGAGCCTGAAGAGCCGCAGTGAGTCAGTAGATCATTTAGCTTGCAGTTTGTACTCAGTCAAGTTGCATTCGATGGAACCTTCAACGGTATTTGGGCCGCCGCACTGCCTCTGACATGATCTCAGCTCGGACTTGGAACCTGGAAGTAAGCCTGAGAGCTGGAACTTGCGACAAATCCCCATGATTCCTCAACTTGCACTACTGGCAGCATACAAGCTGAGAAGCTGAGGACACACTGACAACGACGGAAAAGAGGCAGCTTCGATGCTGATGACAGCCTATACCTTTGGTGCTGATGACAGCACATCCCGTCACAGTCCGGCAGTGATTGCGGGTTTGAATGCCAGCATCTAGAGGTGAGTGGCACACCTTGATCCATATACCATATGCATTCATGCAGTTAACCATAGCACAGTGATAGCACGTCTCATTGAAAAGCGTACTTAACCTGGCCGCGCTGCACATGTCGAATGAATTCCAGTGCAAGTTGTCTGCTTGGTGCTATCAACAAAAAGCCCCCAGAAAAGCCGACGGTATGATCCTATGGTGGCAGACGATTTGCATGGGGTGTTCTTTACTCATAGACTGAATTCCGGTGCAAATAATCTGCTTGG
>DF237087.1:115638-149635 GCA_000708835.1 Klebsormidium nitens | reverse complement strand
CTGCAGTGCAAATAATTTGATTGGTGCGATCACTTACAAGACGCCCCCCAAAAAAGCCGGGGGCATGGTTGCCAGACAATTTGCACGGGGCGTTCTTTACTCGTAGATTGAAGTCCGGTGCAAAAAATCGGCTTGGTGCGATCACTTACAAGACGCCCCCCAAAAAGCCGGGGGCATGGTTGCCAGACAATTTGCACGGGGTGTTCTTTACTCGTAGATTGAAGTCCGGTGCAAAAACTCGGCTTGGTGCCATCTCCTACAAGACGCTGTCAACATAGAAAGTTGAAGGCATGGCCGGGGCAGACAATTTGCACCCAATGTTCTTTACTCAAAGCATAATCTGCAGTGCAAATAATTTGCTTCCGGGGTGCCTTCACTTTGCTGTGTTCGGCCTGCCTCCGAGTTTCACGTACTTAGGGAGACGTTACGCGCCCAACTCACATCTTTATTTCGGTGTGCAGGATGGCGTCCTTGCTGAAGAGGAAACTCCACGAACTCGACATCGTGCCCCGACCTCTGCTGCTCACCTCGACCGCACCAGCGCCAAACGCCCGCCTGCACAGCACTCTCGCTGCGGGCAATCCAGTACGAGCCCTCGCTGCTGTCACGATTGGAGGGTCTAGCGGCTGCGCCCCCCTTCCCGGCCGTAACGTCCTCTTCTCGGACCTTAGAAGCGTTCCTGTAGCCGTATCGCCGTTGCCGAACGCCGGAGGGGTTCGGGGGGGCCAGCCGTCGTATGCGGCTCAGCGAGCAAACGACGATTTCTTTTTCGATTATGGGTACGCTTTTTGCTTTCGGCAATCAGAGGCGTTCACTAAGCGGGGCTTTGGGTCCACGTGCATCGGGAGCACCTGCAAGGGCAAGGTGCCCATCTACTCCCGCGGTTTGGATCCTTTCCTCTGGGATCGAAAGCGAAATCGGGGTGGTGCGATCATTTGTCCTGGCGGAGGAGGTCACCTGCTGTGCCTCCGCTGCTTGGACGCCATGTATGCTGGGGGTCGGCCGTTCGTTTCGACCGCCACGGGGGAGGTCGTTGACCGCGGTGACCTCTTCAGGAAGTACGAGGCCTTTCCCGCCTCGGAGGAGCTAAGAGAAGCGCAGCTGGGGCAGCCTGCGGTGCCGGGGGGGCACCAGTTCTTCGTCCAGAGGCGAGATCTGTTCGCATGCCCATACTGCAAGAAGAAGAACCGGGGGTCCCCCGAAAGGAAGCGGCTCGAATTGGGGCCGACTCCAAAGGAACTCGGGCCGACTGCGATCCTTGGAGAGTTGAAGCGGAGCGCGGTCCCTCCAACAATCATCGCACCCGGCCTCTTTCTCCTCCCGCAACTGGACGTCAATTGCCGGCTTCTCGACATCTCGTTGAGGGACGGAAGGCCCGTCAACGTTCCCAGGCTCGTCCAGGTGGACCATCTGGGTGACTACAAGTGCATGTGCGGCCAGAGAGCGTGCAGAGAGCACGAAGTTGGATTTCTCAGAGACACGGCCTTCATGGACGGATGGTGGCAGAGGGTTTCGGAGGAGGTCGAGCCTCTCTTCGGCTCGTTCAGCGGCGGAAAGAGCTTCGTACGCGAGGTAACGGGTAGTGGGCTTGCAGCCCGGGTACTCCCACTCGATCGGGACGGCCACCTTGGGGTGCCCCTTACTGGCCTCAATGCGGAGGCCTGGGTGGGGCCGCAGCTGCGCGTCTTTGTGACCTCTGAGGGAGCCGATGACTCTCCGGCGGTCTGCGTGCTCGCCGGAAGGAGCGCCTTCTGCGACAGATGCTCGGAGCAGGAGCGGTGTCCGCACGTACAGAGGGTGCTTTCGATAACAGGGGAAGGAAACGGGGTTCAGATTGGGCCTGGTTCGGAGGCGACCAGGGCAGACGTGCAGAGAGAAGCAACGAATTCGGACAAGCGTGCCGAGAGGTCGGCCCTTAGAGCGTCGGGGCAGATGAAGCTCTGGGTCTGCAACGACCCCGTGTGTCGAAGGCCCGACTCAAAGGTTGCGTGCGTGCATGAAGACACGACGCTCGAGGAGTGGGAGTGCCTCCCTGCAGCAGCCTTGGACATGGGGCACAGCCACAAGAAGATCGACACAGTCATGAGCAGGGGTGGGCAGCAAGTCACGAGCCTCTGCGAGCGCTGGGGGGACGAGGGAGTGCGTGAACGGAACGAGGCAGAGTACTTTTGCGCTCCAAGGCCCGTTGAATCGCTCTCACCTTGCAGGCGGCCATGGCAACTGGAGAGCAGGAGTGGATCGCTCTATACGGCTGGGGCGCGCTATCCGGTGATGACGTACCGACGGGTTTGCAGGATCGCTCCAGGACGGGAGGCTGCGTGCTGCTCGGTGGCTTACGACGGTCAGGTAAGATCTAGTTCTCAATGCCACCTGGACCGATTACCGATTGCTCAGTGTTTATTGCACATTGTGCACGCCGTTGCTTTTTCCTTTTAGTCTTAGCATCTTGGAATGCTTTGAAGCAATCTGGCCCGCCGTGTTTCCGAATGGCAAGCTTATGCACGTCGGATTTTAGATAATACCGGGTCTTTAGCCTCTTTTCTGGATGCGGCACCCATTGCAAGCTGGACAAGTCTTGAACGTGATACAACTTGCGCGCCTCAAGAGTGGTCAAGCAGCCAAGTAGCGACACGTACCCTGTATGAATGCAATAATCGCAGACTACAAGCTCCTCGTGGGGAGGCAACGGCCACACCAAATCATTAAGACGACCGCACTTGGAGCAAGCTTGCCACGGTCGGATCTCCATCAGCGGTTTGGGACCAGGTGTCGGATTGAAAGGCACCGGGAATTCGTGCATCACACCTCCAATATACGCTTGGGCGTCTTTGCAGGTTGATGCGGAAGCTGCCAAGTCTCGAAGAGAAAGGGCACCCTTTTGACCGACGACGCTCAATACGGAGGCGAACATCTCATTTGCAGCCATGGTTGTCCCTTTAAGACACCGATCAAAACAACTGGTTGGTTTCAAACGTAGGATTTGAATGATTGAATGTATCTCTCTATTTCCTTGCACAGGAAGACGGTATCTTCAACTTCTCCGGCACGACGCTCATCTCGCACGGCCTCCTGCTGCGCAACCACTTTGCGGCGGCCCTAGGTGCATCCCATAGCCTCAACTTTGACGCCAACGACATGGCCACCAGGAGTCTCGAAGGGCCGGATGCTCCCAGGCTGGACGATCGCGTCTTCGACGCCGCGATGCAAGCCTTCAACGATTTGGCAGCCCGCTCTCGGATCCAGCACGTCTGCAAACGTCCTGATTGCGCTCATCTGTACACGTCTGAAGTTCGAGCTGCTGAGGCAGAGGCAGAGGGAGCTGAGTGCCCGCTCAAACCGGAGCGGACAGAGGGGTCGCCCCTGAACCTTTCAACCTACGCCTTCAGCCGGGATAAGGTCATCACGTTCGACGGCACATTTTTTCCCAACTCCAGTGCTATGCGGGACAGCAGCGAGGCCTCTCTGCATAGCATATGTGAGCCGGACCCGGGCGCACCTCGCGTGGCAGGG
This sequence comes from Klebsormidium nitens, assembly GCA_000708835.1. Taxonomy (NCBI): domain Eukaryota; kingdom Viridiplantae; phylum Streptophyta; class Klebsormidiophyceae; order Klebsormidiales; family Klebsormidiaceae; genus Klebsormidium; species Klebsormidium nitens. The sequence goes on along the minus strand of DF237087.1, from coordinate 146,125 downwards.
GGTTTCACCCCTCTGAGCATCGGTGGGGTGCGGCCTTCGAACGTCCCGCTCGAGGGGATCGACTGCCCTTGGAAGTTTAGAAACGGGCTGTCGGAATTGAGGCCGGCCGTACGAGCAGCGGCCTTCCGTTGGTGCAACTTCCGCAAGGCGCCTGCTCAAGGGTCAAACACGCCTCTCTCGGCGGAGGAATTCGTGGCCATGCGTGAGGGGTTGCCGGCAAACCTGAGGGCCCTGATCGACCTTGCGACGGAGTCGGGAACTTGCTCCGACCCTACGACTTGTGCGGTCTGCAAGGCCGTGCCCCGGAGGCCCTGGATGGACGGAGTTTTGAAGGGGGGCCCAGTAGCGCCCACGGGTTGGTGCCCAACCCACTTCCAGCCATACGCAGCCCTCCTGCACGCTCTCTTGATACCCCGCTACAGCTGGGTATTTGGGCACATCGTGACGCTGAAGCTGCTTCGACATCTGTTGCTCGAGGGGCCGGTTGACAACTTGGGGCTTGCTTACCTCGCCAACGATGGGCCAATGCTAGCAGCCATTCTCCGGCTGCACTCAATTGGTGAAGTGCAAACGGGTCCTCGACTGTACGCCCTCCCAGCGGCACTGCGTCCGCTCCTCCGGGACATCTACGCAACCAACCTCCTCTGCTTCGAACCGAGTGCCAACCGCCCTAGCGCCTCCGGTCGGTCCCCTCTGGCGACGCTCCATGATGCTACGGAGCATCTGTGGGCCTTGGAGTGTGAGAGGCTTCGGTCTCTAGGCAACTTAGGAGATCCTGGCATGGTCTATGCGGAACAGCGTGGAATTGCGCTCAAGGGGGCCGCCAACGCTCTCCTCTTCGAGCTTGAGGTGCGAGAGCCTCAATGCTACGATTCTGACGGCTTTCTACGAGAGGCCTCGACAACTTATAGGGAGCGTGTGGGAACCGTATCAATCTACGATTTTCACCCGCTGCTCTACGGGCGGCCGCAATTCACGAATTGGGAGGACGCATCCGGTCGGGGGAAGAAAGGCTCCGAGGAGCGGCTCGCCCAGCACTGTGGGGCCCCAAATCCTCGTTCGGCTAAGGGCCGAGCGGGGATATTTATAGCATGCTGTCAACATCGGGCGCCTCTTGGGTACCATTGGCTGAAGGGCGGGGAAAGCGTGTCCGACCTAGGGACCGCCGCACTCACACGCTTACCTTTCAAGACGCTCCGGGGCCTGACGATCATCGAGGATGCCGCTTGCAATGCCCAGGAGTGGTTTCTCAACCGGTGAGTGATCTACGAGTTGACCAACCCGTGATCGATCCACGGTTTGTGCATATCCATGCACTGATTTTCGATGCATTAACGTGGGCCTTGAAGCTTCTGTTGAGTTTTGGTGGTCAAATGCCTTTTGCATGCATTTCAATCCGTTCATGTCCTTGACTAACAATCCTTACGACCCTCTTTTCTGCAGGGTACCGCAGCTGGCCAAGTTCATGCTGTTCCTTGTCGATCGCTTCCACTCAGGCCCAATCAGCTGCGCGCCTGCTGGAGCGGCCAAGCGATACGCGACGCACACCTGCTCGCCAACTCTGTTTATCGACTCCTATCCGCAGCACGACCATACCATAACGACAGCTAGCGAAGGGATCAACTCGGGCTTGAAGCGATCGGCGGCTAGTCTCCAGCAAATCACGAGCATACGTCGGCTCATGAGTAGAGTCACGACGATTCTCGATACGCTGTTTGAGAGATCAAAGTTTGCAGTGTATTATTGGGCTCAAAGCAATGTTGAGAGCAGCCCGCTACGGGAATCGATCAGGGCGTCTCGCTGCTAACCGTCATTTTGCTCTTATGACCGTATTACTCTATCACCCACTTTTGAGGTCCCGGACGCTTTCGGCGCCTGACCACTAACGCGTGGCAATCATGGGAAAACCGAGTTTTCTCTCAAATAAGCGGGTCACAGGGTAATAGGATCATATGGAATCCGGGTTTGCGCTGGTTGATGGGTTGAGTCATGTGTGTGTGTATATAGTTATATGAGTTATATGAGTAATAAGAGGGTAATAAGGAAATCAATTGTTATTTTGCTGAGAGGTGTCCTCTTATGTCTTAGAAAGAGCACTTTCAGAACTTGGCTCCTCTTCATCTGGAGCGCGCACGTGACTCTTTGACCAATTCGTGCACAATGGCAAACCCTTCGGAGATCGCTTGATGGTCGGGGCGTTTGTGGAGTCCTTTTTGGCTATCCAATGGCAGCCTTCATCTTCTGTATAGCCGAAAATCCGGCACCAGCGGCCTACCCATTCAATGGTCGACGACCATGTCTTTTCAGAATGCAGCGCTTTGCATACGGACCCTTCTGGAGGGAACCACCATCCCTTGTGTTTTGGTATCTCTTGGATGCTTCGTGCTTGCGGTCGCATGCCAAATTTGCCATTAAGGTTACTAATCAGAACATTGACATCCATGTGGCGATCCTCTTTGATGTCAAGAGTTGCAAGAAACATGTCATAAGTTGCTTTGATATCTTTCGAAGCCACCCAGGTTTCTACCGAAGGATGAAAGCAGCCGTTTTCAAGCAGCGCTTGAACCATCTTGATGTACGGGGGGATAGAATGATCTTTCAAAGTCTCTCCCCAAGTGGTGCTTGGGATCATTTCCGGATTCCAGTCGGAGATATCGATCGAAGACAGGTACTTGTGGAGGTTTGAGGCTGTCTGTGGGTCTTCAAGCTCCTGAAGGAGACCGGTAAAGTACTCTTTGTTTCCAACCATGGCGCCCGAGCATTCCTGGCAGGAGTAACGACGGTCCCCTGGCTCTCGTTTGACTGGCCATTGATTGTTGGTTGTGAAAACGATGTTGCTGACGTCCCGGGTCTTGATCGAATCAAATCCCTTCTTCTCCAAACAAGCATCCGGCTGCGTAATGAGTGACTTCATCCGGTCGTTCATCTTGTAAGCACCGCCCCAACTGCCCGCTTCGTCAAAAACAATCAACAATCGATTCGCAGACAATGCGTTGAATTGACCAATAACCTTTTCGATCTCATTGCAGTAAAGGTAGTTCATATTTCCAATGATTTTCATGCCAACGAAATCGAATGTCAAGGACTTTCCGCAACCTTGAGGCCCGCGAAAGACCAATGCAACTCCAATCTTGCGCCCCGGTCTTTGAACCGCGTGCGCCATCCATTTGATGTTGAAAGTAAATCGTTCGTTGCAACCGTCACTAAGGATGTAACGGATGTGCCACATGAGCATCGGCATTTGCTGCTCACATTCGGCCATCTCGGAGGGTTTGAGCTTGTGTTGAAGCGGCTCAAACTCCAAACCGCAGAATAGGTTGAAGTGCCGTGGATTGGTTTTGAACGGATCCGGTTCGAAGACGATCCTGTCATACTCACGTCGTTTTGAGTTGCTCTCCCAGAACTTCGCAGCTTCCTTGCTCTTGCCGGGCAGACAATCCAGCTGGATGTTCCTGCACCGCTCAATAAAGTTGTGGCCCGGCCTCTCTATGACCTCTTCTCGCTGGAGGTTGCCATCTTTGTCACGGCAAAAGACGATTTCGGTATAAACCGTCTTGTTGCCTCCAATCACAACCGCAAAATAAGCATTCATCACCTTGATAAGTAGATCGTGCATGTCGTTCTTGCGCTTCTTCCTTTCAGCCGCTTCCTCTTTACTGAGCTTCTTCGTTTCATCGCTTCTCGGAACCAAATAGCGCTCACATTCTCGGATCATGGACGCATCTGCCCTCAGCGGCAAGCACTCGGGCCAGTAATAAACCCCAAGCAAGCACCCCGGGCGTTTGATGCACTCCGAACTGAGACACCGATAGAGCAGGATTCCACCATTGCTCAAGATGCTAAAGTTGTTCGAGACGTGTTCGCACCCATTCAAGCACGTTCGTGTGCCAACCGTTTTGAATTTCAGAACTTGCCAGCCTGTTTGAGTCCTCGTACCGACACCATTGAAACGACTCTGGTCACTTGGCAAAGCGTTTTGCAGCATCTCTCCGATTGCAGTTAGGGCGGGCTGCAACCCCGGCAAAAGGGAATCCATGTTCAATTCCGAGCCCCCTGTCGATTCTTCAGCTTGCGTGTACTGATTGCTGGGCGAGCTGATGGGCCTATTCGAGTCGCTAAGGCTCTTGTTGACCTCTACATTTCCCGTTGTACTACCGACTGCCTTTGCTGACGTGTCGTTCAGAAATCGAACCAACCACGGCGGAATAGCAACCCGTGGTGTGGTTTCATCACCTTCTATCCAAGAATAACCAAAGGTTCTGCCCTTGTTATCTTGGTAACTCGAGGGGCTTACAAAAGCCAGTCCGGCGTTGCTTCCACGACCATCAATCGCCCATGTAGTACCTTTGTAAACGATCGTCGCAAAGTTTGATGTATTGAGGAGCCCTTTGATCTTGCTTGCGCAGAAGAGATAGTGCAAACCGTTTCCTGAACCTGTTCTTGCCTTCAATGTCGCGATGTCACCGTGTTTGTTTATCAGTTTCTGCCACAGTTTTATTCCGGCCTCCTTCGCAGCGTTCGTTTTTGTGGCAGGTTTCCCTTCTGCGTCTATATCAAGCAAAAATATATCCGATATTCCACAGAGAACCGCCAAAGCGTTCATGTTTGATTGAGCTTGGCAAACATAGGTGTTGATCCTCTGTTTATATGCATCTATGGATGTGGTTAATGCTAGATACCCTCCTTTATTGAAGAACGCCTTTTTTTTCCCTTCTTCCATTTCGAGCCTTAACGGAATGGCATACATGCCTTGCTTGTACAGCGATCGGATCGACTTTACCAGAGGGTATTTATGTCTGCTGATGGATTTTCCAGGCATATGATGGTAGTATCTTTTGGTTCGAAAAGTACCCCATTTTGATCGATTACCAGCAGCCCATTGTCGGCGTTTTCCGGCATGTCAATTGATGAACCAGGGTTCCTCTGTGAAGCGTGCATACTCAGCATGTTTTGCTGTGGCTTAGGCACTTCAAATGGTGGTGCTGTGGTCAAAGCAACATCTCCAAGGGTTTCAGAAGACCTTGAGCCATTTGCTAGCACAACGTTTTCGAAGGTGCTGACCACGGCGGGCTCCATCTCTTAGTATATTGTCCCAAGATTTTTTCACGAGGCTTTTCGAACGCGGTTGCGTTTGAACCCATGCATATTTTCTGCGCAAGAAAGTAGGAGCAATCCATGGAACTAGCCAACCTTACCAGCAGAGAAACGACCAACATCGGCTGTAGCTGCAAGAATTGCCTTTATCTGAAGCACTTTCACGAACGACATCCAAATGCGCATAAAACGTACATGAAGCGCCATTACACGAAAAAGAGGACCGAGATCCTACTAAGGCAAGCCTTTGAACGCTATCAGCAGGGGCGTTCGTCACAACAAAAGACCTTACAACGGCTGTTTGATGCTGGTTTCCCTGTGAAGGTCCCATCTCCAGCTACAAATTCACCGATCCTAGACCAAAAGCAAGATAACGTAGCTGCTTTCCTATCGGTTCAGTCCTAGAAACCAAATTACCATCGCAATACGCCGGTGTAAGCTTTTTGAAAAGAGGCTGGATCCAGTAGAGCCACAGAGAGCTGCTGAACGAGCGTTTTATGCAGCATAAATGGCTCAGCTAGATCAACCCCAAGCGGCACGGACCCGTTGCGGTACAATTAGTGTAGGGAGGGTGCACGCGGTGGAAGCTAGGGACGGTAGGAATCTTCCAAGTTACGTCCTATGGGTCACTAATGTGGCATCGCACGATGCTTTCGTTCGTAGCTTTTCATGGCTGTGGACCAATCGTGAAGCATCCGTTTGGCAACAGCCTCTCGTTGACTAATCGAGTGATCGCCCTTGAAGGCGTCGGATATGTAGACGTGTCTCAGGTGGTTCATGGTAAGATACCGTCCTCTGCTGAATTCAATTTCTGCGACGAATCGACTTAGATAATTGTCTGACATGGGCACCGTCAGATCATTGAGCCGTGTCAGAAAGTACGGCCTTGGAACGAGAATCAAAGACCTTTTGATGTAGGTCGACAGCCGTTTGCTCAATTCGAATTCCACACGCCCATGCTTTGAGGCGGTCTTGAAGCTCGTGAGCGTCAAGACGTAAGAGTCTTTGGAGCATTCCTTCAGCACGTTGCCGGATTGCTCGTACACACCCTGCGCTTCGGCGCTATAGAAGGAACCATCTGGCTTCTGTAAAGGGAGATTGCTGTAATCTCGGCGTTTTGGTGGCTCGAGTGTATTCGCGGCCAGAACGAGATGCTGAAATGTCGTCTTGATGTCGTCCCGTTCCAGCGGTCTTCCGAGTTGGTAAGTGTGGACGATCTGGCGTCTGATTTTACGTCCGAGGTCTTCCAGTTTTGCTTTGATTTCCGTCATTTCAATCCAATTGTCTTGCTCCCGTTGAGTGGGCGTTTGACTGATGGTTTGGTTGTTCTGCTTGTTCTTGGCCAAAAGGAACGCCGCAAAATACTGATCATACGCTTCATCCCATTTTCGAAGCTTGAGATGGCCATCAGGGGTGTAAGCTTGTTGCAAAGGCTTCCTGGAGACCATGCAGCATTTGCTGTGTTACTTTGGCGTTCTCGTACGGCGTTCACAATGGTGCCCGCTTCTTTGATCCAATCTATGTCATCTGGCAACTCCGCTTTCTCGTTGCCTGCAACCAAGCGGTATACGAGCCTTAGACTGTTGAGATATTGGGTGCAAGTTGTTTCGGCACGATGGGATCCATCCCGTAGAACGTTGAGATGAACCTGCTCGCCACACAGTGGGACCACCCTCACGTCCTTTGCCAGCCCGCTTTCACGTGCTTCTCCGCTGCTTTGCTCATATGCCATTGCTGTGTCGTGATCTCCTGCAAGAAAATAATTCTACAATTATTGAAACGCGCCCAATTGGGTATCCGGATTTAACTCTTCTCAGAGAGGTTATATGTCATTAAATTAAGGATTATACATGATATTCTAGAATTGTGAGTCACGTGGGTCGTGATTTCTGAGATGATGATCTCAATTTAATTGTTCCGTTTGGTAAAAACGACATAGGGATGAGGATATAGACCAGAGAATTTCGCGAAATTATCCAGAGACGCCAGAATTAGTGACGGAGGGTGTTCACGAATTTAATGCATCAGGGGTCCTTGCTTCTGGTGCTAGCAAATGCTCTTTTGAAACCAACGTGGACACGCTTGTTTTGCTGCAGGAGCCTTTGAAAGGCTAATGCGTTTTTTCATCATTTCTACTACGGAGCCAATGGATGATCAGGGGTCCCAGCATTCTACAGCCGAAAGCGGCAACTGCCGATCTTTTCGTATTCTAGGTGCTTTTGATATGTCCAGAAGCTCAGCAGTAGATCGATCAAGTCTTCTGAATAACGGTCGATTCCTCATTAGCGCAAGCAATGGCCGAGTTTCTCAAGTTGGTACCCGTGCCGGCAGCATGCTCTACCAAAGACTCAAAGGTCAAGAATCAATTCGACTGCCATACAAAACGGGAGTCCTTGCAGAAGAGACGACCAGAGGAAGCCGTCAAAAACGGTATGCATACGAAGTTACCTTAAACAGCTTACCCATTGAAAAGCGAGCTTCTGAGCGAATATCGTTCCAGGGCTCTTATAAAACAACCGCCCTCAAGATGAAAGTGGAAGACTTTTACAGAGCAATGCATCGGGCTAAACGCCGGACACGTGGCATGATGTTTTCGTTTTCTGACGACGACGTCAGATCCCGCCCGGTAGGAAGCAAAGCCGCTTTGCGTAAAAAAACAATCACCGCGGAAACGAAGCCAAATATGAACGAAATACACGACGTTTAGGCATCTTAACAGTACAACAGCAAATTCGAAAGCTGCATGGTTCACTCTACGATGGTCACTTTACGAACCTTTGATGGGTTGACAAGTGCATCGAGATTGAGATCCATGGCCTCGGAATTTTCATCCCAAAGACGGCTAGCGTAAGGCGGCAACAATCCACTTTCCAGCTCATGAATTCTGTGATCACTCAAAAGCGGGGCGTTCTCACTTCGATGTGATCGACGTTCTTTTCTCGTCCGTTTGGTTCGTTTCAACGCATTCGTCCATGATACATATACCATATACGGACTCCCGAAAAGGTTGGTTCGATCCCAACTTGCCTCAAAACCTTCGTTTCTCAATGAACGTACAACCTTTCGACATATGTGCTTCAAGCTGAACGGCCTACACAAGGCTCGTGAGCCAGCTAAAGTTCCAACGTCCAGCATAGTACTTAAGATGCCAAGCTCAGTGTGGGTGCGTATTATTGCAAGCCTCACCGACTCCAGTGTTCGTCGATCCATTTCAGCAATAGCAACCTGATCACGTGGCTGAAAGTCAAGGATCACGTCCATGCTGAGAGTCTTCTATTGACAATACGGCTGGAAAATCAATTGCTGCGCAGATCAAACTCACAGCGCACAATTGCACGACTCTCAACTTGTAGTTGACCGCGTGAACCAGTTTATTTGCCCTGGCTTGGAAGCTCTAGAGTATAGAAGGCCAGTGCAAATTGACTGGCACCATGACATGCCAGTATGTTTATAATTTGTAACTGATGGCGTGAACAAGATTATTTGCTTGGCTTGGAAGCTCTGGGGTATAGAAGGCCAGTGCAAATTGACTGGCACCATGACATGCCGGTATTTTTTCAATTTGTAACTGATGGCGTGAACGAGATTATTACCTGGCTTGGAAGCTCTGGAGTATAAACGGCCAGTGCAGATTGACTGGCATCATGCTGGCATGTCACTGCGGTTCCATCAGTCGTAGCTAATTTCGTCAGCCCTAAATTGCATTCGGATATAGATCAATTACTTACGGAGTGGCCCGTGCAAAGCAACCGTACTTAAATGCCATTTGGAAGTGGTGGACGGCAAGAGCCACATCGGAAACCGGTCCGAGCATGAGCATACACAAGTGGCCGCAAAACGACTTTTACACGGAAGTTTATCCTTCAATCAACTCCAACCAGCATTTAAAGTCTACCGTGGTACGATCATACAAACCTCCTCAGACCTATCAAACTGCCTCTCGGGTAGCACGCCATACCGTGAGTGCACCTCCTTCCATGGTCCAGGCGTAAGCACGTGGGGAGATCGGTATATTCCATTGCTCTTTCTTCCCCTTTCCTCCATTCTAATTCCCAGACCTGCAAAGAGAACGTTCAATACAGCATTGCGCTTCTGGCCCCAATGCTTGCTTTCTTTCCCGTTCTTCGACTTCGAAGCTCTTTTCGTCTGTTGCACGAAGTTGTACATGTTGAATATGGTCTTCCGCCGCTGCTCGCTGACCCCGATATACTTTACGTATGCTGCTTGTACCCGTTCCTCCGACACTTCCCACCGCTCTGCCTCGTGGTCGAGCTCAGGCTCGTTGCAACCCTGCAGCGACGCCAACACACGCACAGCAAAAAGCACGCGGTTTTCGGGCTTGCGGACCTCCTTCACATACTCCTGGGTCACGCCCTCCCTGTCGGCCTTCAGAAGAGCGGTGTCGAGCCCCATTGCAAGGTCGTCAAATCGGTTCCCTCGGAAGCTGCAAAGAAGAGAAGGGCTCTGTAGTATCACCCTTAAAAGCAAGATCCGCAAACTGGTGGCGCACTGCAAAGGTTGCAAGAGGATGAAAAGACCGTTTGCGTACTACACTCTCTACGCAGCTCCTTGACTCGCTTCACGAGTATCGACACGGAAACAGGAAAGATCGAAAAACGCAATGCGTGCAGGTTGAAGGGCTCAAGCTTGAGCGACGTACAATGTGAGCTTTATTCCGATCTGCCTGGTCAACAATCAAGTCCCAAAAAAGAATGACTCTAAACTGAACACTGATTGGCTACGGAGAGCAAAAGCCGACCAAGCATAGTGCCAGTTTGCTTACAGATAATTCTCCGAGCGGACGGATTGTGGACTTACATAAGATAGTTGACGTACTGTTGCTTGGTTGCCTTCACGTCCTCGGAGTCCGCACAATATAGGCCGTAGAAGGCGTGATCGACACGGCGTGGGTCAACCTTGTAAAACCGAATCATTTCGTATAAGTACTTCTGCACCTTCTGTCTCTCGTCCAGGTCTTCTCTCGGATCTTCGTCCTTCTCGACCAGCTCCACATATGCGCCAGAAGTGATGACGTACTTCTCCCGCCAGGCCTCGTCGCTTATGAGGTTGTCTCCCTCGTCAAAACCAGGAGGTATCTCCGAAGGAGGGGCGCCCTTTACCTGAAATTGGATTGAGATGGATCAGACAGTTTTCAAAAGCGGACTGACTTGAAGCCAAAAGGTACGCAATACTGACAAAAGATATAGATGCATTCCGCCCAAGACATGCAAGCAATCAGGCATTCGAGCAGAGCAGGCACTGAAGCAGGCTACATCAAGCACGCTTCAGAAGCTTCAAGAACACTCTCAAGCAGAAGGAATCAGTGGGCGTGCAACAGACTGTCTGCCAACAAGAGCGCCTAGCTGCAACCCGGGTTTGGTTTCCTCGGGTTCATCAAGCTCTTACCTGAGGTTCGATATACTCGATCGACACTTGGAACCCTTGCCTTTCCAGGTCCGCCTTCAGCTTCGGGATATACTGGATATAGCTCTCCACCTTTGCCAGGATATTGTTTGCATAGAGCACGCAGCTGGCGGACGAGCGATCACAGACAGCTCGGGAACCCTCTAGAAAATCCAGGCTAGCAACGTCTCCAAGCATCTTTGCAAGCTGCTTATCATCACGCTCAATTGCTAGAAACACGTGCTCTGTGGTCTTTGGCAGGTCAACAACGGGGGAAACAATCTGCTTGTAATAGATAGTTGAATCGGTAACCGTGCGAAAACGGGCGTGCTGCTGAAGCAAGGTCTCGACGGTGGGGCCGTGCAGACTGTTCAGAGCAAAAGCGACAGTCTCCTCCGCATAAGCCCTCTCCTTCGAGACACCAGGCCCCAACTTGGGAGAGAAGGCCACACAGTCAGCCTCAAGGTATTTGTCGGGGTCGGCCATTGCCCGACGAAAGAAGTCCTCGTCCTCCTTGGACTTCTTGTCGGCGTGAAGGAATATGCCCTGCCGGTCTGATTTAGACGGCTTGTTCTCCTCCAGAAAGAAGTGCTCGAGATGCTTGACGTACCGCTTAGTCGTGGACGGGCTCTGCATTGGACAAGGGAACTCAGTGTTAGGAACTCAAGTTGTCAAGAGTCGACTGCGTGGCGCAACTCTGTGCTTTGATTTTCCCTTTCGACTCATGTAGCTGGCCAGATCTCGTGAGTCAAAACGTCTAGTCGAACCACACGATTTCAAACCCAACAGCCAAGACCAGGACCATGCAACTGCGGCATGGGCAGCTTTGAACGCCTTCTTTGACGTCTTTGAAGCCAACCCAGTCCGAGGGTTAGAAGCAATTCCAGTGTAAGCAGTTGGTTCACGATAAAATAGAGGATTCGTAGCAAAAGCCTGGCCGGTTAGCAGCAGAACAGCTGGTTAGCTTGCTGGTTAGCAGCAAACAGCTAGTTAGGAGGCTGGTTAGCAGCAAAGAGCTGGTTAGGAGGCTGGTTAGCAGCAGAGAAGGGGGGTAGCAGCGAAACAGAGTTCCAACTTTGTCAACGGAAGGGCTACCTCGGACTATGGGGCTCACCACAACTTTCACGCCTCGTGCCACACGATCGAGGACATCTCGTGCTGCGGTGTCGACGCAGGCCAGCATGGAGCTTTCGGGTGGGAAGATCCGAATGGTCGCACGTCTCGAGGCGGGGTAAAGCCCAGTGTTCCGAATGGTGTAGAGGGCCGCATCCGGACGCACCATGAACAGGTACTCCATCACCCGCGCGCAGTCGATGTTGGCGTCCATGCCGATGACGACCCGGGCCGATGCCACGTCCGCCTCCAAGCACGACAGCACCTGCTTCCGCTTGCTCATCACCTCCGAGTTGAGATTCGTGAGCACCATGTCCATCTCGTCCATACCGACTATGTCCATGCCAGCACGGACTCTGTGGATGCTGTTGATGCAGCAGACAACGCGCGCCGCCTCAATCTTTCCAGGCGGCGCCTCCTGGTAAAGCACCACGCCTTCGATGCCCGCATCAACAAGATCCTGGTAGTACTTGCGAGAGAGGGAGATATTGGCTCCGATCAGAATGAAAGAGAGTTCCGGGTTCTTCTTGACCATCTCAATCAGCCACTTGATGAAAGCCTTGGACTTTCCAACCCCTTTCTTGGCCGAGACCAGGATGGTCCGCTTCTGGACCCTCTCGAGCCCGAAGACTGGATAGGGCTGCATGCGCATGTTGTCCTCGTAGTCCTCCGTCCAGCCGAAGATGGTCTGCATGTCCAGAGGCAGCACACGGCACTCGCCCCTGCACAAACGGAGTAAAGCATGCTCACGACTTTTGCCTTAATGTGAAATGCGCGCAGGTTGACAGATCTCCTGGGCGACAATCTCACCACACTCTCGTTGATGGCGAAAAGCAGAAGAGCCAAAAGAGCCACAGCCGGTGGCAGCTTTCAAAAGCCCCCCACAAGCCGGTTCGAAAACCGAACAAAGTCTGTAACTGATTGCAGGGAGCAGATTATTTGCCTGGCTTTGGAACTCTAAAGTAAAGAGAAGTAGATGCATATTGTCTTGGACACAAAGTCGGTTGAACTTTCAAATCAAACCAGAACTTGTAATTGATTGTGGGGAGCAGATTATTTGCTTGGCTTTGAAACTCTAGAGTAAAGAGAAGTGGGTGCAAATTGTCTGGCCCGTGAGTCTGGACAGTTTCCCGCTTGAAAGAGAGCCTACGAATACTAACGAAATGAACCCAGCCTGATCATTCAACCACGGTTTGTCACTATCCCCTACTTGAACAAGGCTACGCTGACGAATGTCGGCCAGCATAGTGGTGCGAAGCGTCCAAAGGCTCAATGGAGCGACCATTCCGAGTGCCCAACTTCCACATCCTGCAAAGCAGTACTTGTTTTGATACGTTTCCATCCTGAAGGACTTCGAGAGTCAACCTACCTGCAGCTATTCGCGAAACACTGGTAGCGGGCCACCCGCGGCTCGTTCCGTTTATAGATCAGGTACGGGTTCTGGTTGCCCAAGGAAGAGTGGCGCCTGCCCGCGATGCAGCACGTCGGTTCGGGGGCGCGGAAGTGCACGAAGAACAGCCCCGGCCGCTCCTGCACCACCCGGTCGACCTCCGCACCTGGGTGGTCCTCCTGGTAGCGACCGAGGAGGATGCGCTCCTCCTGCTCGCTGAGGCCCTCTTCCAGCCCCCGTGAAGTAGACGCTTCGTCAATGTCCAGAGCCCTCTCCCGGAAGGCTCCTTGACGGGAGGTGGGGACAGGGGCGGCAGGGGCTGCCGTTTGGGGGGACGCCCACGGATTGAGGAGGCCAGCATCATCAAGCTCCGTGGAGATTAGCAGCTCCTCCTCCGAGTAGAGACAAACCAGGTGGTCGGCGAGTTTGGGGGAGCTGCCTTCTGAGGGAACGAGAGAGCGGAAAGGGTCCCCAAGCTTTGAGGAGTGGAGCATCCTGAAGCACCGGTTCTTGCTATAAACGGAAGCGTCCCAGAGGTAGTCGGAGCCGCCGTCCTTCCTAAGCAGCTCTACGCTCACTTTTAGATCGTCCGGGGGGTCGTTAAGAAAGCTCTCGAACGCCTTTCCGAACGCCCTCCTCGCCTCTAACCCCTTCAGATGGTAGCCCCGCAGCACTTCGTGGACACTGTACTTAAAGCCACTCCCCGAGGGAATGGGGCCGTGTGCCTCGCTCGATTGGAAGCTGGCGGCCGCCGGAGAGACGTGCAGGACCGAGCTCAAGAACTGGTCCCTGACTTGGTGGAAGCTGGCAAGCCGCCTGCTAAAGTCGTCGGGGTCCTCAGCCGCGCCCTTGTAGTCAAAGTCGAAGTAGATGCGCCAGCATGCCTCATCGAGGATGACCTCGTTGAGGAAAGCTCTGCTGCCGAGCTGCTTGCGATACGCAACCAGGGACTCCAAGTCCTTGAAGCTCGAGAACGACTTCGCGCCAGCAGCGTGGACGTCCTTTGCCACAGCGATCTTGTGCCCGTTAGCTTGCATGTGCTCGAGCGCCGCGACCAGCTTGGAACACCAGCGCGCATCGCATGGGCCCATTTCCTCCGCCTGCAAGAAAGAGAGCGGATCAGATGTCAGAAATGATTCGACATGAACGCAGGTCGAAGCAACAAACACAGTGGCACTTCATCAGATCTTGTTCTACAGATCAACGTGACTGGTCTTAAACTCCAATCAAAAAGCATGGTACACGATGAAAGTTGGGCCGTCGGAAAGGAAATCAACGTGAGCGGTCGAGCTTCAGGAAGTCAAGCTTCAAACTAGTCAGACGCGCAAAGTAAAACCCCAGAATCCCGAATAACCCTGGCCAACACTGTGCACTACAGCGGGCAATGTCTGCCCAGCAAGAAGCAATTCAAAGGCCTGGCTCCGATTGGTGTCTCGACCTATGTATCCTAGCGACAGCCACTGCTCGTCCCCAGTATAAATGGCAATAGCATGAGGATCGTGCTCGTTGTCGCAGTCTCTAACAAGAGCCAAGGGCTGTCCAGGTCGCAACATTCGAACGGCTGCCTGACGCCCCTCAAAGCTGACTCCGGATGCCCGGCAAAAGGTGCTTTTTGTTGGGGATTCCATGGTAGAGTCCAGATGTGTGCTTTTTATGGAGCAAGTAATCCCTAAGTATGCGTACCTCAGACTGGTCGGGCTGGTTGGGCTGGTCGGGCGGGTCGGGCTTGTCCGCTGCAGGGCGCTCGTCACCAGTAGAGGGCTGCTCAAGCCCGGCCGCGACGGGCTCCCCCAGGGCAGGACCCGGCTGGTCCGAAGCGCCGCCCGGACGCCCGTCTCGCATTCCGCCTCCAATGGTGGGCTGGTCCACGGGGAGGCCTGGCTGATCCGGCGCTCCGGGCTCGTCTTCCAGAGCAGGCAGCGAAAGAGGGGCGTCTGGAGCAGAGGGCTGGCTAGAGGGCTGGCTCGAGGGCTCTGTAGGGAACTGGCCCGGAGAGTTGGGCTGATCATCCGCTGCAGAAGGCTCCTCAATTGCACATGCCGACGGCTGATCCGAAGGTGCGAGGGGCTGAGTGGGCTGAGGGGACTGTGGGGACTGGTTTGGGTTGGAGAGGGGCTCAGAGGGGGCCTGGTCCGCTACGGGTTGCTCGTTTCCAACCGGCCGGGTGTGCTGACCGAGGGGACGCTGACGTCCGTACACCTTGAGCCTTTCTGCTTGCGCGGCGGCCGCGTCCGCTGCCCACTTCTCTTGCACACGTATGTGGAGCTCACCCACGTTCGGAATCGGAGCGGCAGTCACCAAAGGCTGCACACGAGAATCCATCGTTTAGAACGAAGCTGCAAACTCAACATTCGGTAGATGAAAGCAAGCAAGGGGAGCATTTGGTGGCTAGCCGGAATACACTGTTCAATCATCAGCCCCGACGGCCCCTGCCTCCTCTTTTTGTGTCTGCCAAAGCTAAAGGCCAAAGCTAAAGGCCAAAGCTAGGTGCCAAAAAGCAAACCGGATCAGAGTTCAACGCTGTGTATCTGCTCCAGAGTCGATTGGACACATCGATCAGACACATCAAATGAATGTCGCATAAGGTGTCGCGTCTGCATAGTTTGTACATCCAAGTTTGCAAAGGCGCAATGGCACTTCGTGAGCACTGGTCAACGGTCTGATCAATCCCTGCACAAGCTTTGCATCCTTACCGTTGGAGTAGTTGGCGGCAGCGGAGCAAAGTCGCGCATGTCCGTCTGGTGCCTCGGGGGTTGCCCAGCGCCCTGACCGGCAGCGGACACTGTGGCAACCCCTGCAACCCTGGTGAGACTCTCCAAAGTCCGTCGGTGGGATGCAACGGCCTCTGCTGCTGCTTCCCGGTCCACGTTGGCAGCAGGCTGCGCTTTCTTCCTGCAAATGGAGGGCGGACTCGGACTCAGACGAGAAGTTGCATAAACAGAGTTGACACAACCCGTTGACTGATACTTGCCGTTGAAGAACAGGTCGGAGTGGCCGCCAGACAATCTGCACCTACTCTTCTATACTTTAGTGCTTCCGAGCCAGGCAGATTGACTCGTTCATGCGTTCAATTACAACTTGGGAGCCGGAAACAGGTCGGCATGGCCGCCAGACAATTTGCACCCACTGGTCTTTACTTATAGATTCAAAAACCGTGCAAATTATCTGCTTGATCGCTACCGTCACTTACAAGATGTCGTCCAAACCGGCCGGCATGGTCACCAGACAAATTGCACCCACTGGTCTTTACTAAGAGACTCAAAAAACCGTGCAAAGAATCTGCTCGGAGGCAAGGATTGGCATGGTCGTCAGGGTTTGCACTATCATAACCGAACACGGTTCCTGGCCTTATAGTCTCATCGGACGTGAACACGGACTTAGAAACATCGTTAAAGGAGCCACGCCTTCTTTCAGAACACTTACCGTTATCTCAGAACGCGGTTCTGCTACACGTAGGGCAATCAACAGCCTTTAAGGAGGCCAACAGGAACACAGGCCGAAAGGAGGATCAGACGAACTCACTTGCGCTTCTTTTTGGCAGCATGCTTGCCCTTATGCGCTCCAGGGCCGACGGACGTTGACATTCGCTGCGCAGCCCGTTCTTCTGCGCTTCGTTCGACGGGCCGGCCCCTATCCTCCTGCAATGATAGACACGGGGCAAAAGATGAGCAATCGTCACGAAACCCCCTCAGAATAGTCAAAAGGCCCCCACACAAAGAAGAGATGACCCGTTGGTTATATCAAGGGAAAACACGGAATGTCCAACCACAGCGGAACACGGAAACTACACTCACACGAAGAGGTCAGCAAGGTAAGGCACGCCGCAGAAGTCACATGCCAAGACCCTCCACATCGTCAAGGGATGGCATGCGCACTGATCGCGTTATCATGAATCTCAATCACGCCACGATCACTCTTATCATCGCCACGCCATTTGACAGTCCCCTTCAGTTGCACTCCCCAAGGCAGAAAAAAGTGTGACATCAGATACTTCAACCAGCCCAGGTAGCAATAGAACTTCTCCCCTCCGTCCCACACGAGAGCACGGCCATTCGGAGAAAGCGTCCATTGGCAATAGCGGGGAAAAGATGGACACGGACCAGCCCCGAAACATCTCGAGCACTGACAAGAAGGCTTGTCATCATGAATGAGGGCCACGTCGAATTCTCCTGCGACCTTGTACGGGGGCAGCGAGCCCTCGATATGACGGTGCAGCTGTATTGCCAGGAGAGTTTCGCGCTCTTCCTTGCTGAGCGGCTTGGAGAGCGCAAAGCGGCCGGTGAACTTGGTAGTGCAACCCATAACGTGCTCAATTTGGGTTGTCCGATTCTCCTAAGTAACGTTTATGGCCCAGCTCTGGCCTATCGTGCTCACACTTGCTATAAGCGCAAACTCTGATAGTCAGCAGACATTACCTCATCCGGTGGCACCGGCTCCTCCTCCAGTCTGTCCGCCGGCGTCGGCTCCGCCTCCAGGGTGCCCGCCGGCGTCAGCTCCTCTGCCTCCTCACCGGCTGCCGTCGGGTTGGGGGCCTGACCGTGTGCAGCATCGAGTTGGAACGGCTCCGAACCAGCCTACAGCAACCCCAACGTGCCTTAGTTTGGGCAAACCGCCTGTCAGAACCAGCCAAATTCAACCCGCATTCGACATGCTCGTTTGCACGAGCATGTGCACAGTGCATCCGACCACGGTTGGAGCAAGAGAGTCATCACGTGCATAATTTGCTCTCGAAAGTGACGCAGCACGACAATTGGTCCTACTCACCTCCCTGGGAGCTCCCGATCTGGGCTTGGCACCAGCTCTGGAGTTGACCATGGGGCTCCTCCAGTCTGAAGACCGTTTCTGGCCACCGACCATCCCCGATCCGCCAGCAGCTGACGCCGGTGGCTGCATTCAAGAGCAATATGAGTGTAATAAGACACTCGAAACAGGCCCCAACAGACTTCTTGTGCGGCGAGCGAGAGTACGGTCTTCATACTACTTCGAAAAGAGCTTGCGAGCGGCTGTGCATGCAGTACTACTTAGGAGTACGGCGACTGCGCCCCAAGAGACGGTCGTGCTCCAATTTTGGAATCTTGCCCGGACGCTAATCACAAGAAACTTCTGCTCAAAGGCAGAAATGTAAGGGGAAAGCACACCTGTGTAGGTTCAGCTTCGCGTCCCTCCGCAGTTGAAGGAGGCGGGGCCGTCGGAACTTCCCCACCGTCTTCCTCGTCATCGTCCTCAAGGAAAACCACCCTGCGTCTTTGCAAAGACTGCGGACCTTCCTCCTCCGGATCGTCATCGATCCTCCGCGACCTGCGCCGGCTGGCCTTGTCTGTGCTCTTGAGGAGCCTCTCCCCCCCGTCTCCCGCTCCATCTTTCTCCCGGGCTTCCTCCAGTGCCTCGGCAATCAGGTCCTGTAATCAAACGTGCAATCTTGGGTGAAACGCAGATGGACTGGTCGCAAGACTCATTGCAACAGACCGCTCCAATTTCTGGAGCTTCAAAGCGGTGCAAAGAAGCAGCTTTTGCGGTCACTTACAAGCTTATGTTTCAACCCGGCATGACCGCCAGTCAATATCTGGATCGTGCTATGACTTCCAGAGAAAGAACGATCAGCATGGCGGGCAGTCAATTTGCACTGGCCGTTCTATACTTGAAGAGCTTCCAAGCCTTGCAAATTGTCTAGCTCATGCTGTCACTCACAAGGAAACGGTTGGCATGGCCGGCAGACAATTTGCACTGGCTGTTCTATACTTCAATGCTTCCAAGCCAAGCAAATAATCTGCTCGGGGCTATGGCAGACACTTACAAACTTACGATTGACAAAGCGACTCGGCCTTTCTGGGAGGTCTGACTGAAAAGCGACTGCTTGTTATCTGGCTGTAGCTTATGGTGGAGGGCCCGCTTGTTCTCTGCCCTGATGGCCTTAGCTTATGGCAGTTAAGGGGAGAAGCGCAAAAAATCCGTCACATGGGGGCTCTTCAAGCTCGCTCACCTCAAGGGACGGCAGCTGGGGAGCAGCTCGAGCGGCGCTGACGTCATCTTCTGGGATGGGCCCGCCAGGCGCTGCCGGGCTGGCCCTGTCCGGGCTCATCTCATCTGATGCAGGTCCGGGATTGCTCTCGACTCCACCAATCATCAGCAGCTTTACTGTAAAAGGAGACGAGACGTTCCAAGTGAGCGCACTGGCGGCAAGACGCTAGCTGGATACATTGGCCAACGAAAGGATCACAATCGGAGAAGGGCAAAGAAGAGTGAATTTGCAGCATGCGACTTGACAGAGCTAGGGATGCGAGAAATGCGCCTCACCTAAGAGGCATCTGGGTTTGGGCGACGTATCCCAGTACGGTTCACTTTGCCAGGGCTCGTGGCATGCTGCAAAAGAGAGGAGCAATCAGACTTGAACACCGTGCAGGCGTGCAACATCGGGAAAGATCTGCAACAGACGAGACATATGGACTGCAATACACGAGACATATGGCCAGCACCCGAGCTAGACACCTGATCCAGAAGAATGAATCAAACGAGACATGGCGAATATGTTCTCAAACGGAGCCCTTTGCAGAAGCACTGATGCAGCGCTACTGTGCAGATTCAGAGTGCTGATGGCTGATGCAGGCAACTGACGGAGTTTATGGAGACTGATGCAAGTGATGCGGTTCAGTGGTGCGACTTACTGATGATGCAGTTGGCGCATCAACTCATGCACTTACGCCAATAACTGATGCAATTCACTGAGACGGTTCACCAGGATGCATACTACTGATGCAAGTCTGCCTCGTCCGCCTGAAAGACCAGTGTGCACTCACCTGACTGGCTGCAGGTATGTTCAGGGGCGGGCGATCCCCCTCCCATTTGCCGTAGCTCTTTTCCGAGCCTGGCTACTTCTGCCCTCAACTTGCGCAGATCAGCCTGGTTCTGCGCCCAAGCTGCAAGGGCAGGGACGCAATCACTTTCAAGGGTCATATGGGGGTTTGTGGACAGTGCGACAAATTTTGCAGCAGACTTCACTGCCTTGCGTCGCAATGAAGAGGATCCAAATGCTTGAGCCGTGCGTGCCAGGTCTTACCTGCACGGTCCCTGTCAACGCGGAAACAGCCGTTGGAACCGCCATGCTCTGCGCAAAAGTACTTGACTTGCCCCCCTTCCTTGCTGCCCCGAAGAGCAAACTCCGCAGTGGCGCCACACTTGTTACATTGAAGAGTATGCAGATCATCTGAAGAACACAAACGGTGGGGTTAGAGGCTAGAGGCAGTCGAGTAACTCACTAAATAGAAGGCCTTGATTGATTCTACAGAACGACACTGGTACCAACAATGGGCTGCACTCCAAATGGGGAATATGCGAACGTACTCAGTTACAAGACAATATGCACTGGCTTGTCTATACTTAGAGTCTCCAAGCCAGGCAAATAAAGTGGTCCACGCCATCAGTTACAAGACAATTTGCACTGGCTTATCTATACTTCAGAGCTTCCAAGCCAGGCAAATAAACTGGTCCACGCCATCAGTTGAAAGCGGGAAGTCCGGAAACACGCGGCATGGTGCAAGACAATATGCCCTGGCCTTCTATACTCTAGAGCTTCTAAGCCAGGCAAATAGACTGGGGCACGCGGGGCTCACAGCGGCACCAGAAAAGCTACGAAGCTCGACACTTTGGAACGTCCAGCGCACCAAGTCAAGCCAAAGCACCTGCCATCAATAACTCTTGCTAGTCCAGACTCTAATTCCAGCAGACGCCAGGACACAAGGACTGATCATGCAAACAGCCGGTTACTGCATTCTAGCATCATCTGCTCTCCAGACCAGACTTCAAGACTTGGTTTGAACGAAGAGAATCAAAAGCTGAACGAAGGACAAGTTCGCAGATCGGCTGCTCTCCTCACCTTGGTCTGCGGGTTTGCCAAGTGAACGTGCAGAGCGCTGAGCCGCTCTCTTTCTAGGATTGCCAGCTGGGGAGCGAGCCATGCCAGCCGTCTTCTCTCTTGCCGCATGCCTAGGCCTGCTGGACGCACTTGCTGGCTGCTCGAGCCCCTCAAGGTGAGCCCTCTTTGTCGCAGCCAGCACCTCCTTGAAACCGTCCAGCAGAACGACTTCCGACGTTTCTGCCAGCCACTCGAGGCCGGTCTTCGCTGCATGCAAGCTGCCCTCCCAAGCGGCTCTCGACCACAGAAGGCCGGCAGGGCCAGCCTCCTCCCGAGCGCGACGGCACACCGTTCCTGCATGCTTCCGAAAGACGCGCTGGCCCCTCTTCGAATCATTCGGCGATCCGGTCAGCGCGGCTCTCACGAGCGCCCGGATTGTAGAGAAGCTAAAGGCATCGTCCTGCGAGTTGTCGAGGGCAGCTTGGGGGGAGTGCGTAGGACTGACGCCCTGAGCAGCACACGCGTCGAGCGATGGGTCCTGCATCGAAGCCTCGCGTTAGAAGAAGGTACCGTGATCATCGACCTCACAAACATGGTTCCGAATCAAGTCTGAAACTGGCGGGCATGTCCGCAGTCAATTTGCACCAACTCTTCTATACTTTTGAAGCTCCCAAACCAAGCAAATAATCTGGCCGCTGCTGTCAGTTACAAGAGCAAGATGCTGCGGGAGAAACATGCCGGTGCGGCTGCCAGTCAATTTGCATTGGCTTTTCTATACTCAATGCTTCCTAAACCAAGCAGATCACCTGCTCGAGGCTCTGGCAGTCACTTACTGCGTATTTGTTTCACAATGCAACTCGGCCTGTTTGGGGGGCTTGACTTAGACCAGACTCAAAGCGACCAGTTGTTGCAGTTGTTGCCTGGCTCTAGCTTTTGTGGCGGCCCGCTCCTTTTCTGGCCCGGTGGCCGCAGCCCAAGGAAGTTTGGAGAAACCGAGCAAAAGCTCGTAACACGGAAGCTGTCAAAGCTCGCTCACCTCGAGGGAGGGCCGCTTGGAAGCTACTTGAGCATGTCCCAGCATGGGCTCGCCCTCAGGACGGAATGGCGAGGATCCACAAGCAGCTTGCACCCCCTCGAACTCCTGGCGCCGCCGGTGGCACAGGGTAGGTTCAGCCTCGCCTCGCGTGTTGACAGCAGCGATGAGAGCCTCCTGCTTCTCGGCGCTGATTGTAATGCAGTCTCTGTCGTCTGCGGGGCACGCATGTCGTGCCGCCTGACGAACCCAGTGATCAGACTTGGTCCTTCCGGGGGGGCGAGTCCTCGCCATGTTCCAAGAGAACCCAACTGCAGCACAAAGAAGTGAAGAAAAAAGTAAACTCAATTTAAGAACTGTGTTCAATCACTGATGCAAAGAATCTGACGCTACTGTCTTTCAACCATTCTCCATGTCTATGTAAGTCCTTCAAGCATTTGACATCATAACCCTTAAATCCAGACAGTCTTTGTGAGGGACACTTCAGGAGATTGCCAACGACCTGAGACCAGAAAACTGAGGTGCCCAAATCTAAATGAGTGCACTGCCTTGAGCAGCAATTAGGCAGCTCAAACCCCCCAATCTTTGACTTGATCTATTGGGTCCCCAACAACTGACTCGCAGCTTATCATCATTGTATATTGCCCAAGTATGTAGAGACAACAGCTTTTCTGACCCCAAGACACACATGATCTAATACGCAGCAACATAGCCTTTTTGATGCTCAACTTTGCGCGTATTGACCTGCGCCCTCATGCAAAACCACGTGCTTGAACGAGCCTTCATGTGGACCAGCTATCCCTAATCTTTTGCTCCCTTCTGACACCCACAGAGTGCACAAAACCCTGAGATCTGCGTCCCCCAAAATGGAGGCAATGATGCTTGAAAGCCTGAACTTTGCTAAGTTTCACGGAAATTACTCTTTTCCCTGCATCGTGCGGCTTTCCAGCCGGCAGCACTATGCTACTCACCAAGTGCTGTTGTTGAACTTCAACCCTCTGCATTGACTGTGACATTTCGTTGAGCACCCGTACCATGAAGATCAAGCGACTCAGGCTAGTCCCCAAACTCAGCCGTTACGGAATTAGACTTACTTGCATTTGAAACAAGGTTGCACACCATAAATCCCTGGCTGATGAGGGCAGCCTCTCTTCCCTTAACAGCGTGAGGACGTATGGAGATACACTGTTTAGCAACTTTGCAGAAATGCTCCAGACTAGCTGAATGAAGCTCCAAGCCAGGTGAGTCAAGCTCCATGCAAGCCAGCTGACTCAAGTCCCTGGCCAATTGAGTCAGCATAGAAGCAGAGAAAGCCAAGTGGATGGCAGCTGCAGGGTGCCATGAATGCACCAAAAGGTGCCATTGCGAGCTGAGTACCATCAGCACGGTGCCGTAAGCGGCACCAAAGCTAGGTGCCGGGGCTGCTGGTGGCCATTTGCGAGCTGGTACTGAAGACTGAATAATGAAAAGTGCCACCGTGCCTCAAGGCCGGAGCAACTAGAGCCTACGGTTTGCACTTATCACACTGGTAACAGTGTACAGTCGAACCGGAACTTAGTCTTTGGTAATGGCTGGACAGCCACAGCCCCAAACTGACCCAAAACCCGCTCGACTACGCGTTTACCGCGCTGCATTTGAGAACATTCGCGATGAAGTACGAGTACGGTCTGTTCTTTTTGGAGAGAACGGATACATACAGCTATAGTTCCGAGCAACCTGCTAGTTTTAGTGAAAAATATAGTGTAACTTAGTCAGTCTGTTTGTGAGTGAAATTAGTCTAGATTAGATGACAGTAAAACTAGCAGGTTGATCGGGAGAAGCTGTACCGATATAACATATGCAGTAAGCAGTTATCCTTGTGGTGATTCCTTGCCTTTCCGGGTACTCACAAAGAATCAAAATAGCGGTTTGTTTCTAGGTTGGTGTTTGATAGGTAAGGCAACCTACATCAATGGATAGGGCTTCTGACTCCAATGCAGTGCCACAAAAAAATGTGTGCCTTACGGTCCTGGAGGCTGATCTGGCGCCCTTCAAGTAGGCTAATACTCTTGCCGGATCGTTCCGGGTTTGTATGTGTCCGGCTTAAACTGGCCATGCATAAAATATGCAGCTTTAAGCCCGCAGCTTCATTTTTGCAACCAAAGCTTGCAACCTTGATAGCTTCGCAACATGAACAAGCATGCATGATCTCTGTATTGCAAAGGCACACAAACAAAGTCCCAATTGGAGGCCGTCGGCTGCTTAAATCCCCAATCGGGCAGCTTCCTACATCCTCTTGCCACGGATGGCTTTTATGCAAAGAAAATGCTGGCAAGTGACCTTGCGGCATATGATCGTTCTTAGTTTCGGAAGTCAATGTAAATCAGCGAAACTTATCTAAGGCCTCTCAACTCAACGATCTTCTGCTTGTCGCTAGCTGTTACAACAGCTTGTGTGAAGTTGTCCGAAAATGAAACGTGCACAAAGCCGTGTGGGATCTCTGGAGGAAAAGCGCCTCTCTTCCAGCAGAAATCCAACACTACCCATTGCTTAACGGCGTTGGCATTGAGGAGTGGAAAGTACTTCCCTCCAGAAGCAAACCTGCGAACCATACAACTCGCTTGAGCTCAAATTACTATCCAGACAAGCAACTTGTAGATTAATCACACACATGGCTCAAACAAAAGGCTAGTGTTGATCAGAACATGTGTCTTCAGAGACGTTCTCAATGAGTAGGACTCTCATGGCAAGAAGTCTTCTCTGGCGAATTGCAGTGATGAAATCTGGACAGCTTCGACAAAGACACCGTCAAACGAAACAAATTATACTTAAAACCAAGTCAAGTGCATCAGACAGCCCATACTGCACGCCACTTACCTTGCCAGGTGCTCCCGCCGCCTATCACCTTCTCGTAGAAGTTCAAATCCCCATGCAAACGGGTGCCCCAGCAAGAAATCAAGGTAGCCTTCGGCTCCATATAGGTACCCGACATCAGGTGAGAGAATCGCATCGTGGGGTAGGTAGCTCATAGCGGCCCTGCAGAAACATGGAGCTCCGTGTCGACAAACACCGCAAGGATGCTTGATGAGACACTCATTGATCCATCAGGGCTAGAGAGAATCTGGATCTGCATGGACTCTCTCAAACTCTCGCACTTGCAGAAAGGTACGTTACCTTCTCTCAAGAAGCACTGAGGCCCTAATGAAAAGCAAGCAAACAAGCAATGGTTTGATTGCTTCTCAGATGCAGCAAAAGGGTCGCCCTTGCAAACGACTTGCGACAATCTCAAAAACATGAAGACCACTAGTGCCAGGAATACTCACTGATAAAAGGAGTTCTGGAACTGTCGCTCATACAGGGCGCTCTCGGCAGAATGACGAGACTCCGACTTCCTCAATTGGACAGGATCAAGCCGCTCCACCACTACCACGACGAACTCAAAAATGCCCGCCTCGAGAATAGCATGTGCGTCCTGGTTACGGCCCAGATATAACTGGCGGGTCATATACCGCATGTGGAGGATGGAGGGCAGATAGAAGAACTCCTGTTCTAGGATCAGCTGCCCTAATCTTGTCAGCGTCAATGCAGCATCATACTCGTCTGCAAACCGAACGAGCTGACTGGAGTGGACCTGCATGGAAGTAGAGGCCAAGTCAACTTACTCTGAGATCGGCATAACGAGGAAGTTGGTAACAAAGCGACCTCATTTGGATATGTGCATCCACTTTCTCACTCGTGCAGAGAGTAGTGCACGAGCATCACGATGATTGATGCTATCTTTGTCGAAACTCTGCGAAATCCTGCGGCTTCAGCGATCTGCAAGCTTGGCCGACCAACACGTAGAATTGTGAAACAGGCGGCAAACTTCACAGGAAGCGCATCCTGGCTGCTGATGCATCAAAGCGCATTCCACACAGTGGAAACTACCTGTCAGTTGCAACACAATCACCTTCAATTCACCCCCGTGCAGCAACTTCCGTACGAGGTCCTTCACAGCAACTGCTGGAACATCGGCAGACCCAGGGACAGCACCGGTGATGCCTTGATCAAAGGCATCCGCTAACCTGCGAGAATACACCGGACGAGTCTCAATGAATGTGAGCCTTCAGCTACTCGATCAAATTGGCGGGTGTCAGATGGTACACAAAATGAATGTAGAAACCGATGTTCCTTAGTGGATGATTGGCAGGTGAACAGCTAAGGAAACTTTGTGATACGCAAGAGGCGCTCGGGGGGATACCCAAGCAGTAGGTGTAGCAAGCCAGGCTCTTGCTTGTTGGACTGCTACTTACATGCTCATACTGCGCAAGTCAGCGACCGCCTTGATGAGGTTCTCGCTCAGCAGCCAAGCCCGCACTTTCTCATGCCACTCGGTTTCAGTGGCTCGTGAGGGTTGGAGGCCCAGGTCCTTGATGCGGTCCAGGAGGAGCGAGAGTGCGCCAGGCTGACGCTGAGTTATGACAAAGAGGTAGTTGCGCTCCGAATCCGCTGCATACCCGCTCCAACCATTGGCAGCTAACCAGCCCGCCCAGTACTCCTGTGCTTCGTCGAACGTGAACTGGAGCGCTATGTCCAGCCCGCTCGACTCCGGCTCTCGCCTGACAGAATCAAAAGACGTCTGTGTTGAGAAAGTCCTTCATCGTCACTTGTGTGGGCTACTAGCAAGTGCTTAGACGTTCCGGCACAGACAATCAAACAGCTCAACACCTTCTCCTGCGAGGCTAAGAGGAAGTAAAACTCATTTGCCACTTCTCCTTGTCCTGCAAGCTCAAATGAGAAACATGATAGGAAAAGAGGAAGCTTAAACATGCTCCAGAGACAAAGAGGCGCCTCACTTCTCGTGTTCTTACAAGTAGCACCATCACAGGTGCGTGAGTTAGCGGCTTACCAAAGTCCTATCGTAGTCTGATTGTCCCAAGAGCCCGGGGTAGAGAACGCGGATCCAGCGGCGGTCGTTGCCTTGATCCTCTTGCTGCCCCAGCACGAGACTAGTAGAATACGCAAACCGCTCTTGGACCTCCCGCTCTGGATGTCCTTTAGCTTCTTGAACAGGGCCAGTCCTAGAGTGGGGAAGGCCTTCTGGGCTTCGTCTACAAGGAGGTACACAGGTTGGGGTGGGGGGGCCGGCTTGTTGTTAGACTCTGGGGAGGTTTGCGGAGTGACAACGATGTTGTTGAAGACGGTGCCAGGATTGTACTCAGCCCACACTCTCTCGAACGAGTCCTGTTCTGCCGGATCGTACTGCCCCAACGAGACGTAGTAGACCTTGCTTTGCATATTAGTCAGCTTGTCCCCAACCAGCTGAAGCAACGAAGTCTTTCCACTCTGAGGCGGAGCTCTGACTAGAATAGCCCCCTGCTCGTCCATTGCATCTATGACCGCATCTACAGTCTTGGTTCTCAAGGAGTAGGCTTCCTTGCTTCTGTTATTGATGCCCTCCGTCCTGCTTCCAATGTACTCCTTCCGGCCTGTAAAAGAGACATTGAGGGGTCAACGAAAGCCAGCTCCCTCTGACCTGTCCCATGAAACCGATTTTCATGAACCGCATGTCTCGCAAATGAGTGTGAAAAGCATCCTGCTGCTCAGCTTCGGTTGACAAGGCCACCATTACAAGCAACTTTCTTCCTCCGAGTCTGCAGAATATGCAGGTGTTGTTGTCCTACTTGACGTCTGCAGTCGTGTTGGCAACAAGCTGAGCAACTCTTGAGGTAAGACGCAATCTACGACAGCAAAGATAGGTAACAGCACTTTATCGCCAAACAGGCTTTGGGTTGGACGTGCAACCAGGTGAGCACGCTGACATGACAAAGATCATGCAGGCCACACAAAGAACGAAACCCTCGGACCACAATTTTCATTGGAACAAATCCCCTCCAACTGGGGCCTGCATGTGGCCCACCTCCACAGCCATGGAATATTAGTCCAATGGCTCACCACAGCTTGCCCATAGGGAGCGCCCACTTGCATTCCACGTTTGCACAATCACTGGTTGGTGGCAAGAAAGGCACTTTGGGAGGAGGTGCACTCACCCACCTGCTCCCCCCGCACCTGCACCCCACTGCTGGATTCGCCAACTGCTGATGGACCAGCCCCTGCAACAACAAAGAGCTTCATGAGCAGGGTGACGCAGCATATATGCTTGAGGCAGCAAATGAGGTTGGATCGTTGAGAACCCCAGCAAGTGAAAAGTGCATAAGAGTGACGGCTGACAAGCACCTAAATGCTCGTGAGTTGCACCTGGTCTGCCAACAATTGCACAGCAGACCGCTTTCTGCTCCAGAGCAACTCCGCTTCTGCTAGAAACACCCCATGCCTAGCATGCACCAGTGTCCTCGGCAAGATCGACAAAGAAGCAACTATACTACCCGGCAATCAGCCATGTCCCTTCCCATGCCATCTTCTCCCAGCTTTCCTGCCGCTACATGCTGAACAACAACACCACGACTTGAATCCTTTATTTTTATATATGCGTACCTGAGACAACTTTGATCTGGGGGCGCTGGGTCAGCCGCTCCATCAGTGGCGGGGCTTTCAAAGCCTTTGCCCGCTCGACTTCCCGGAAGACAGGCTCACCCCCAGGGCGCAGGGGCCTACCCCACACAAAGACTCTCTCCTTTTCCCCAAACTGGTTCAGCAAGTGCAGGCGCTGGTCTTCTTCAGCAGCAGTGTCTGGCAGCAGTTTGATGTCTGTAGGGATCCCCTCTGTCTCCCCCTTTGGTATCGCATTGAAGTCTGGCGTCCTCCAGATGCACACTTCCATCTCTATCTCCTGCACGAGTGGACACCAGGAATCGTGTTTGGTTCCAATTATTTGGCGCCCTCCACAGGTCATCTTCCTGAACAAACTCGCTTACCAAGGTGAAGGCTTACACAGCGGAGGCCCGACTGGGTGCTCGAGTACAACCAGTGCTGGTCCCGCCTGAACTGCTTCTCACTGTCCAGGCTCACCTTGTCTGCAGTAGGGCCGGGGTTGATCTCTATCCCACCCATCATGAGAAGAGCAGCTGCACGTGAGGAACAACATATTGGAACGCTAGATGCTGAAAGCTGGACTGATCACGGCACGAGCGAAAAGCACCAAGTCTGTCTAAAAAACCGTCAAAGTAGGATTAGCTTAACTGCTACAAGCGCTTGCAATACAGAGCGAGCCCAACAGCCGTACAAGTGAACTGCAGTTGCAGAACTGCAACCGAAGCGCCTTACCTATGAGCGACCGGCTCATGGGCATTGAAGCCTGAGGCCCCACACTTTGGGACTTTTCCGAAGCTGCAGAAGTAAACAGTGAAGCGTTAAGTTGCCATCACCATTGATTGCCATCACCATTGAATAACGGGTCAAGGCACAGCAGAAGATGCAAAATGCACCAGAGGTATGACAGTGAGCTCACTGCCCACCGGCTTTGTATAAGAGCACAAATGATTGGGTGATATTGCGCCGCATGCTTACCATATGGCGGTTTTGCAGTGAAGGAGGGCCCTCCCAGGTTCCGCAGCTCTTCTTCCAACCTCCTCTCCTGTGCTCTCAGGCGGCGCATCTCTCGGTCCTCTGCCCATGCTGCAGGAGCATACAGAGCATGTAAAGCTCTCGACAGTCTTTTCTAAAGGCTCACTGCTCACCAATGGGAGAGCAGTTATGAACGTTGTATGAAAGTTAAACCATGTCAACAGCAGGCTCCCCGAATGCTCTCACCTGCGCGGTCTCGGTCGACTCGAAAGCAACCACTCGACGTGGTGTGCGCTCTGCACGAGTACTTGACGCTTCCCCCCTCCTTGCTTCCTCGCAGCCCGAACTCTGCGGGAGCGCCGCACGCGTTGCAGTACAGGCTATGCAAGTCTGCAATGAAGAATCGCAGAGGTTGGGTGTTGAACCTGGAGTCTAAACTTGGAGATGAATGCAGAACTTGGTGGGTGCCCCTGCCTTTTGCAGTCATGCCTCTTTCTTCTGGCAGTGGGGCTGGAGGTTTGTAATTGCCAGCATGTACCAAGAATCAGCCTCTTATACTCAAAAGAGAAAGAGGCAAAGTCTGGTACATCCCAGGGACGGCCATTCCCGCTAAGATTGCTTAGAACTTTGTGATGACAGTATGTACCAAGAATTAGCTTCTTATTCCTAAAGAGAAAGAGGCAAAGTCTGGTACGTCCCAGGGACAAACATGCCCGCTAAGACTCCTCAGAATCTTATGAGTAACTGCAGAGCCAGCCACCCTTAAACCATTCTGACCGCGCTACCGAAAGTAGTGTGTACCAACTTCGTTCCTTTCCATTACCAAGAACAGACATGCTCTTCTTGGTACACATTGCAAGGCCACCCACCCCTCACCTTTCTATCTTACACACCAATACGTCCCAGCTTCTGCTTTGCGTCCGCCTCATAACTCCAAGCATTCAACCCAGAAGCCATGCACCAGAAACTCACCGCTTTGTGCAGCTTTGCCATGCGCATGTTCCAATCGCTTGTTTACTTTCTTTTTCCCACTGCCAGTTGCCTTGGAAGAATGGCCCTGTGCTGACACCCGAGCAGCTGATGCCTTGGTCTGTAGATCCTTAGACTTCTGGCCCCGCTGCCTACGAGGGGCATCTTCCACGTTGCACTCTACGTTAACCGCCGCAATCCGCGCCTCCTGCAG
>DF237087.1:0-115266 GCA_000708835.1 Klebsormidium nitens | reverse complement strand
GCTAGCGCATGTCGGGCTGCCTGACAAACTCTGTGGTCAGACTTGGACCGGCCATGAGGGCGGCCTCTTGCCATGACGACACAGTTGAAGGGCCAGCTCTGATTTGCTTCCTACAAGACCAAGAGAGATAATGAGACTGATACTAGGAAGCGCCCCCACAACGCTTTACAGAACACCAATCCCTGTTGACATTGATTGCCGGCCAACCTGTAAGCCCTGAGCCACACCAATCTGCCCTGCACCTTCTCTAAGGCCGCCTGCTTTGGCTCTGTCATTCTACTGCAAGAGGCCTAACGCACACGGAAGCCGCTGAAGTAATTGCCACCGAAGAAAGCGAACTGTGGAAAGTGAGCAAGATTGCGGCTGATTTGCACACTGCGAGGGCTCATCTGAATGGGCAAGGAAGCTGGACGTCTTCTTTTGGCGTGCTGAATGGGAACGGTCTGTGAGTGCTTGGTAACGGCACGGGCTGAGCCTCTTTGGCTCATAGCGTATGCCGGAGGGGCCAGGCCCAGGCCCGCCCGGTAGACGTACCCGGCTGGGTTGGGTGGGAATGCAAGGTCGCGCCAACTGGTTGTGCCAGGAGCCGCCGCCGCCCGCGGCCGGCCGAGCAAGTCGCACGTACGGTGCGGCCGCTTGGTATCGGACTAGGTATATGCGACGCCTGGCGCTGGGGTCCGCGTTGCGGAACCAGGTTTTTGTACCGCACCGATCGTCAAGCCGGCAGCGCATGCACCAGTAATACTAATTAGCGGGCCCTTTGACTGCCTCATACTCCGCATCAACATTGTTACTGCCCTGAAAGTATGTGGAACGTCTTCAAAATGGCTACATAAGGCGCGCACAGCGGAACGTCTCGCTTCATAAAGGAGAATTATTAGTGGTTGGATTTTGAAAATCCACCAACTTCTGTAACATCTTCTGTACGTCATCAGCTGTGCCCTTCGGCCCTTAGCTACCGTAGCTGCCATGCAGCTTGAGTCCTACTCGCCCATAATGCTCGTTAGCTGCAAGCGCTTCATATAATCTGCAAGTTCGTCGGATATCAAAAGGCTTAGCACCGCCTACACTCCCGCGCGCGCACCATGGCGGCTCAGGTTCTTCGTCCATCTGCACAAGCGCAGGCGTTAGCTGCGCTGCCTGCGGATGTCCTCCGTCTGATACTCAAAGACATCAGCCTGAAGGAGCGCTTGCGCCTGGAGATCTTGGACAAGAGCCACAGGGATGCGCTGCGGGATCCGGAGCTTTGGCATGCGATAAAGCTAGGAGCTGTGGACGCGCAAACTTGCACGGAGGACCAGCTTCTGTCTCTGCTGATCAGGCTGGAGCCACGCATGCAG
Source organism: Klebsormidium nitens (assembly GCA_000708835.1). Lineage (NCBI taxonomy): Eukaryota > Viridiplantae > Streptophyta > Klebsormidiophyceae > Klebsormidiales > Klebsormidiaceae > Klebsormidium > Klebsormidium nitens. The sequence continues at coordinate 113,926 of DF237087.1, read as the reverse complement.
AAAGGCGCAGCTCAGATACGGCGAATGGCGGAGAGCCTGGGTGACGTCACCGCGGGTTTCACGAAGCACAGGATGGCCAAGTTACTGGCGGTGGAACAGCTGAAGCGGAAAACGCGGGCGTCGCTCTGGAGGGAGGCCATCTATTTGCAGCTGATGTCCCTGCGGTTTCTGTACACAGCAGTGCCTGAGTCCTGGATCTCTGTGAGGTTCTTCCTCGAGACATGCACGCTCTGGGTGGAAGACCAGCTGCAGCGGATTCCGCTGGCTGTCCGCTCCGTCTGCAACTTCCTGCGGAACGTGAGCAGCAGCCATTCTGCCTTCGTGAGAAACGGAACGAGCAGTCCGCCGGAAAGGCCTGAACGACAGAGGTCAGCCAAGAGAGAGGTCCTTCTCAACGTCTCTGGAGCGGTCCAGTTGTCCCCAAACTTTGTCGCGGCCTGCGTGATCGCCCTGTCAGCAGCGGCGTTCCAAGTCACTGTTAGAATGGACGGGGAAGGTGACCCCGGTTTCCTGACGAACGACCCGGTGTTAGACGTGATTCGAAGTCTGGCGCTCGATTGTGCATTTCTCCTGAATCTCAAGGACGTGTCCGGTACGTACCCCTGGAAGCCGAACTGTTTGACGCCATTCAATCCGTGGGGTCCCGCCCAAGAACCGTTTGGCGCATTTGAGGCGATCGAGAGACGAAACTTGAGCGCGTCGCTGCTTCAGTCGCTCCTCAATCCGTTGGCTCGGAAGCAGCGTACCAGAGATTCTTGAGGAAGATTTCTTCTCTCGTGAAACAGAGAGCGAAGATAGCAGCAATCACGGGCGGTGGAGGGTCGCAAACTAGAGGCGCGACGACGGAGGTTTTCAGTTACACCGTCATCCTCGAGCACCTCGTTACTCATCTCGAGGAACCTCTACTTGAGGAGCTTGGCAAATTTCTACGAGGCGCGCCGTCCGCTCACCGCGTGGTCGTTCGCAACTGCATGCTGAGCTACTTGGAAGTCCGCTCACTTTCCGTTGTGCTTGGCAAGGGCGACGCCGGAACCGTCACCTTTCAGCATCTTTGCCACGACTTCGCCCGCGACGATGACATGGCGTGGACCATTCTGACCTGCGCAGAGCTGCAGGCTAGCCAGGGATTGCAAGCGCTTGCGCTCGACTTTCCGCTGGCTCCGGCGGACCTTGATTACGTCGCTCAGTTTCTGGAGCGAAACGCCGACGCCCGCTTCGTCATCCATTTGCGGCCGGCCTTTTATGCGCGGAGCGCAGCTGCGGCACAGCAGCTCTTCGCAAAACTCAGGGTGCTGTGCGCGTCACGGCGGGGAAAGAGGATAATAATCGTGCCGCACCAGGGCGGGGCACGACTTCCGGGCGGAACGGATCGCAGAGGAGCGGCGGAACGGGGTGAAACGGTTGCGGTTCCGAGCGGGGGCGCCCTCGAGGACGCAATCCTGACCCCACTAAACCAGGAAATTCGGTCACAACGCCTGTTTGAGGTTGCGCTTCGAGCGGCGGACCGCGTGATCTGGGGCATCTGCATCGCTGACGTCATCTTTGGCCTGGTGCTTTCCCTGGAGTACCTCATTTAACCGTTTACAGACCACAACTAACCTCAGTTTTCTTTTCGGTCAGACTGTTCGGGTTCGATTCTGAGCTGGGCATCCCAATTACAGTCCAGGTGTTCGTCGCGGCATTATCCGGGTGGCCCTCCCTCCGCGCGGCAATCCAAGGCGAGCGAGACCTGATCGACATGGTGATTCTCATTTTTTCCGTCGGCCTCTTTCGCTTTCTGCCGCCAGTGGATGCCGCGCTGCGCGCGCTGTGCCTGTATCTGTGCGCGTGCCTCGCCTGGACCGTTCTTGAGTGGATTGCAAAGACCGCTGTGGGGTGGTCGCGCAAGGTAGGGCCCAAGATCAAAGCAAAAGTCAGGAGATGGTCAATACGTTCACAAACGCGTTAACCAAGAAGTAGGTCTAAGCAGATGAGTGCAATGGCAGATTGATCAGGCATCGTTGTGAGGTGCAATTTCAGCGGATGCTTTGGACGGAGACAGGACTCATGAACAAAATAAAGTGAATTGTTGAGTACGTAGCTAGTGCGGTATAAGTTTGACATCTGCATTCGCAACTTTTCCGGATGTGATAACCGGGTTCGAAATCTGCACAAGCAAAAGCGATCAGTCTGGTGCAAAAACCTTGGCTCACATCGCACATTCGGCACATTATGCGAGCATGACATTACGTACTGAGCTGTTGAAATGAGGACTTGTTTCAGTTTTGGCAGATGGCTAACATGGCCGGCATGCTTTGTAATTGATTGCCTTCTTCGGCACGTTGTATCGCCATGCATGGTGAGAAGGCCTCAGGCTGCATGAGAGACCCGGTCTTTAGCACTTTTCTAGCAAGCATCCAAATCATGCAGGCAAATTTTATGCAATAACTGTACATGGGCCCGCATCGGTGCGCCTTGTCGGACGCTGTCGATGCGGTCGCAAATTGTAATATTGCAATATATAAAGCTAGATCACCGTTCATGGTGACGGTAAGTGAAGACTTGCACGGCCGGGCATGTCATGGCTGCTGGCCCGCGGAATTCTCAAGCCCGCTTTGATTCCTATGGCACCGTCGTCCCATAAATGTACGTTTGAATGCTCACGCATGCAGCTTGTCTGTTCGCATGCTTGCATTAACCCGCGGCGCCTGCCACTGAGCATACGTCCGTCATCTGGCATGTACGACGATAATGGCCCCTCGTCCGGCACTTCCAATTTGACTCAGGATCTGCGGCATGCAAGACCTGAGGTCCGACAAGCTAGTGCACTTGCTTCGGCAATCACGGGCAGTCATTGTTGGACAATCTTGTTATACATGCCGCGGCTCATTTCCCAGACAACAAGATTCGGTATGAGTCTATCAACCAATGGTCTTCGCCAAAAAATCTCGTGCAGTTCCAATAGTCACTCAGCACACCTCTATCGTAGCAGTTTGTTCACTACTCCCTGCGTTCATCCGGTCAACCTCCACCGTGGCATACTGGAACTCGCCCGCCTGTTCGCTCTCCAGCATATCTAACGCGACCTCGCAACTCTGGCTGACAATTGGCTCCGAATGCTTCTGAAACCTTTTCAGTAGTTCTACACTAGCTAGGTCGGCGATGGAACCGAGAGCCTCGGCCGCTTCGTGTCGGACCATAGGGTGTTCGGACTCATCGCAGAGCGTGTCCGCTAACGCCCGAGTGGCGCGGTCGCTCTGCAGTTGGCCCAGAACATATGCTACCTGCAGACATAATCAAGCCGTGAGTCAACGTTGACAGATGCAACCCACCTGTGCAGCGCCGTTGACAAACTTCCGAACACTTGCCCTTTCTCTTCACATTCGCCAGGGACCCTGCTTTTCCGTGCACTGCTCAGAACCAACGTAGGGACCCTAGACAAGGAAGCGTTGACCAGACAATCCCCATCGTTCAGCCGCTTAGGAGACTTTCCGCAGCAGTGCTCGCGACCAGAGCTCCGTTTGCTAGAACACCGCAGACAGGTGTCTCCCGACCCCGGGGGAAACTCGGAAAACAACCAAGAGAATTTGAACATTTCCAAGTTAAGACCCCAGTGGGATCCAGGGGAATGAAAATACGTTACGACAACATGAAGAAAGATACAAAAGCAGGATGCGACCACGATAATAAGCAGCCGCTCACCTCATGCCTGAGCAGCGCACTCTTGGCCGTCAACGTGTCCACAATTGCATCGACAGCCTCCGGCGTCCCTCGGTTGCGCAGCGCAAACATGGCAGCGTAGCGGTCGAAGAGATCGAGGCCTTCGTCCAGCAGTCTCGCCCTGCACAGCAATCAGATAGCCTTTGATTCAGATATGAGGGAAGAGAAGAGGCCAGACTTCGAACGGGAGCTTCCCTCAAAAAGTACGCTCCCAGGGGTTCGTACTTTCGGACACATTTTTGAAGCGGGGCCTGATAGCGAAAAGCTCATATCGTTCCTCAGAGCCTTAACTCGCTTGTCTAATGATTCCAGCGGTAAGTCGATCCGACTGTCCTCCACGGAACTACCACTCGCAGCGACAATACAATCAGATCATCGAAACGCACAGAAGTGCCAGGATTAGACGCTCGAATTTGTGGCAGGCTTTTGGAACTGAAGCCGGACAGGCAGGGAAGATGTCAAGCTGATAGAAGCTGGTTGCAGGGGCCATTAGCAGCCTCAACAATGCCCACAGTCACATCCCCCGGTCGACTTCAGAGCAGTCTGCTTCGGTCTGTGAAAGTCTCACGGAGGTCTCAAATCTGACAACCTGCGTCGAATCTCTGGTAGGCAAAATATATCATGAACAGAACACGGCCGGCAGCCGACTATGCAGATCCTTGTGCGGTAAAACACCTGGACAAACCATCATCAATCGACAAGTTAGCGATGACCTTTGAGTAGTCGAAGAGCGAGATGAATTAAATTTTTGCAAGCAAATTGTAAGACCGACAAGTTTACAATGAACAAGAGGAGCTCACCTCAACTCAGCCTCCGTTGCATTTGGATTGGCGGCCGGCGCCGGGTCGACCGACTTATAGGGCGAGTTCCCATCCCCGCTGGTACTTGCCGCAGACTCCGCCTGCTTGTGCGCGATCCGCCGTAGCGCCAGCTGGCACGTTTCTGCGACCTCGGGCGCCGCATCGATTGCTCGCTCCTGTAGCAAAGTAAGGCACTCCTTGCTGCCAATCGCCCCCAGCGCCTCTGCGGCCTGCATAAGAGATGCGAGGGTCAATAAGCGGTTGCAGTTGCATCACAGGCCCTCTCCTCAGCCGGAAGAGGCATGCTCTATTGTCAAATGCTCTCAGCGCTTCAGCCAGCCATGTAAGTAGTGAGGTAGTACGAAAGTGGGCCCCGCTACTTTAAAAAATGGAGTAGGGAACTTTCCATACCAGCCTGAGCAGGAGTAGGAAACTTTCCATACCAGCCTGAGCAGAAGTTACATCAAAAGGGCCCAGCGTATTCGCAAGATCCTGAGAAGTCCCCAGCCTACCAGATAGAGTACGTCAAATTGAACTTGGCGCTTTGCAATCATTCTTTGCGACCCAATTGAACGAGCACGCTTTCGATAAGTGACATAGGACGCAGGACAGTCCCCTAATAACGCACGACCAGTCCCCTAATGACACACGACCAGTCCCCTAATCTCGTTTACTTGTCGCTCAGCGAGGGAGGATCCACTGCCATACTGTATGGAATTGACAAACTGTGTGGAAGTGTTCTTTTAGGTGCTATCATAAGTGATCTTATTCACGGTCAAGATGCACACGAAAAGTTACGAAATTTGCCACCAAACCCCGCTTCAGCTAGAACCTCCAAGACTGCCAGCTCATGACAACCATCTAGCATGAAAAACAGCGTCGACTAGCCGCACTGGCCAACGGGGAATCTAAAGCTTGACCAGGATAATCTGCTTCTACCCAACTGTCGCGTCTGACGCTTCTGCATCATACCCAATACAAAAGCAGGTACGGCAACACTCTCCTGACGGTGCGAGATGTGAGTTGGATCCAACAGTCGAGTCTACTTGTAGCTGACCATACGGGAATCACAGAATCGCACGCACCTCATGTCGGACCATGGCATGGATTTGGGCATTCTTGAGGCACTCCTGGAGGGCAGGCACTGCTTTCTCGTCCTGCATTTGGCCCAGGCAGAAGGCTGCTTCGTGGGCCAGCAGGGCTGATGGGTCGTTCATAGCTGCATTACAGAAAGTCAGAACTGCTTGATCCGATAGTACTCAATTGCGGCTACACGTCCCCACTAGTATGACCTTTGATTGAGGGGTCAACGAGATGGCTGCCCTTGAGCAGATTTTGTGGTGCCAGTGAGATCTGGATTAGCGACCAGATCTGAACTGAGACAGACATCCTGAAAAGGAGAGGGGAAAACTGGGGCGCACTGGTCAGCAACAGTATCACCCGTCGCGATGGCGACGATGGTGGTAGTCACTGTAACAGGCCCCCAAAATCTCTCACCTCTTAAGTTGGTGGCAAGGATTTTCAGATTCTAGGGTTTCAAGGGCATATTGGCAGACACTGACATTGCAGGCATGGTGGCCCCCGTGTTTCTCCTGGATAAGGGCTAATCTATGAATCCTTAAGCACCCAGCGAAGGAGAAACTTTAGACGAAAATTGGGTGTGTACTTTTGTAGCTATAGTGCTATATATATCTGAAGGCAGAGGACATTTCACATGCAAGCAAGATGCTAAGGTGTTCGAAGTTCTTTGGCATTTAGATCCCAACTTAGATCTCCCACCCCCAAATACAAGAAACCCTTAAAGTTGTTAGAGGTCAAGCTCCAATGTCTATCCAAGCGTCTGGTGCAGAAAATGCACATTTCTCGAACGACATGATGGTAATGGTGGTAATGAAGAATGTGAAACGGAATTCACACTCTTCAGAAACCCAGCTACTTCAAACGGCTGTACATAGGTACATGAAACTCCATATTGCGCAAGCTTCACCCACCAGCTTCCAGGGCCTCCCGAGCCTCATCCCCACTGCAATTCCTCAGCGAGAAGAGCGTCCTGAAACGCTGCGCGATGGGCGCTGCTGGGTCCAAAACCTGTGCCCGCAGCTTTGCAACGACGTCAGGGCTGGCAACCACCATGATTGCAGCGGAGGAGCTTTCTAGAGAAACCTGTTGGAAATGAACCTAGAGGAAGGCCGCAAGGCACCACAAACGTCCCGACCCCTGAAGTTTGAACAACCAAACGGACTTGAAATTGAAGCTGAAACCGTAAATTTAAAAACACTTCTGTTTCAACGTTCTGCATGCAGGATTTCCCCACAAGGGGACACTGATTCTAAAGCAGAAGAGCAGGCAAGCTGCTGCGAAACTCGTTTGAGAATCGAGCTCGCATTGGTCATGTAAGTACAGTTCGTCGAAGCAGGCGGACCACATTCAAGTTTCAAATTCTTATAAGCCAATGAGAGCCAGCAGACTTTGTGACTCCGCAAGTTGCCAGACTGAGAGAGCATTGTCAAGACGCTGCTGCCACTGGCGCTGGCTTGGAGGCGCTCTCTTCTTGTGAATCATCTGTGAATGCCGCTCAGGTCCCTTCGGTGATCAGCTTGGTTGCTCCAGCAATGAGCATGTTTTTCTATCTCTGGTGGGCGCACGAGCTGCTTGCTGGCAGAGATGCCCATGACAGCTGAGATTGATCAATGGGGCCATCCAGCGTATCACACTCCTAATTGCAACCTGTTTTGGCGTAAACTTTACGAGAGGAAGTGCTGGCCAGTAGTGGTCAAATGTGAGCTCTTGCATGAAGCTCACCATGTAATTCACCTATTTAGGGTGGTTTAGAGATGGCAACCTCATGGGGCGATCAGACGGATGAAGGGGGTTACACAGATGAAGAGGAGGAAAAGAAGGAGGAAGGGGGTGGAGGAAACGCGCTGGGAGGGTTTATGTTTGGGAACGTGGACCGCAACCTCCGCCTGGAAGAGAATTATCTTGACCAAGTAGGTGCTTTTTTTTCGTGTCACCTCATCGCAACCACTGTTTCAATTGCCTGAATCCTGCAGCATGCATTTTGTCTTACGAATACAGGCTGAATGAGGTGTGAGGTTGAATGCTTGTTCATGGGCTCCTTGTTGAAAGTGCTTCTGAGATATGCCGAGATGCCGTCTGACCGCAGTGTGCAATTTAGTCACCTATTAGTTCTTCTTTCTTCTTCCTTCAATGACAAGTGGAACACAATCCTGTATGGCTGCGAAACCAACCCAAGAACTTTTTGGTTGCGTCACCATCTAAGTCTGATAGCAATCCAAGTTGACACGAAGAGCAGGTTAAAGGTTGCTCTGGCTGCGGCTACTCAACCTCTATCTCCAAGTTGCAGCTTGTGGACAACCACCGGAACTGTTTGTTTTTTGCTGACACTACAACTTCCTCTTTTTTGCTGTCCCACATACCTGGTTTGTGTGATTACTTGACTGTAAGGATTAAAAGCACCACAGGCTTCGGTCGCTTATACCCTGTTCTTGACATCAAGAAGGTGACGAGGTCTTGTTGCGATCTTAGAAAACGCACTCGACGCACACGAAGCACAGACACCATCTCACTTTTGGACTTTTGTTGGACATCACCTTTTTTCACGATCTACCATACAAGTGCCACAAACTTCAGGAACCAGGTTCTCTTGAATCAGTCAAAAAGAAACAAAAGCTGTAGCGAGACGGAGCATAAACCAGATGCTACAGAATGTCTGGGGAGACCTTCGCAACTAGGAGATATCTGAAGGTTCATCATCCCACTTTCATCATCAGCACGCTCACTGGTGTGCTCTTCTGACCAGGATGCGATTGACAAGCTGGGAGAGCTGGGCGCCAGGCTGGGTGGACGGCTCAACCTGCAGCGGCTCGTGTCTGAGAATCACCGGGACGAGGAGGATGATGGTGAGAATCTTTGATGTAATTGTAGACATGCTGGCTCACAACAGCGTCAGTCTTAAGATTCATCGTCGCCACCTGTCCTAGCTCAAAGTGTTGAAATTGGATACCAGTCAATTATGGGCTTTCCAAGTATCCTTCGTGCATGGGCTCTGCAGCTTGGTACCAAGACTTTGGAAAGCATCTCAAATCAAACTTTTTATTTCTCTGGGAAGCAGCGTTTGGGTCTGGGCTCGACCAAGATCTGGGATGCCGCAGCTCAAGTGAAGCATTTTCTCAAGCATAGTGACTCAAAGAAAAGGAAAGGGCAATATTCCTTTCAGACAGTTCTGATTTTCGAGTAGAACCAAGCTCTGCAGGAATTTACACTGGGACATACTGGGGCATCTCTTCGAATTCTCAGCTCTAATTCTCGTTTTCCGTCAAGGCTTTACTTCTGACATCTTGCAAATGTGATGCCGCAAGGTTTCAGAGGTAGAAGTAGAGACCCAGAAGTCATCGTCAACCTCATTTTTGCGCTGCTATCTTCCAACTTCTCAAATCCTGGTCACAACACCAATTTTCACTCTGCCTCACTTGCAGATTACGACGTGAAAGCAGAGAACGCACGTGACTACGAGGACGAACAGGAGGTGATTGACGACCCTGGCGCCTTACAACCCCCCCTGCCAAACTTTGTGCTGCCTCTTCCCCAGCAACCGGCCGCCCCCGGCGCAGAGGAAGATGATTATGACGATGATGGGGGAGCAACGGAACTACCAGTTTTGCCGGGGCCAATCATAGCGGCAAACGTGGCTGCGCCAGAGGAAGAGGATTACGATGAGGAGGGGCGGGGACCCACCACAGAAAAGTGGCCGCAAGTACCCCCCCCGGAAGAAGAGGATTACGACGAGGAGGGGACGGGGGAGAAGGAAGGTGTTGCGAAGAGCTCGGAAGGGCTTTCTGAGGGGATTCCTATGGAGGAGGACGAGGAGGCGTTAGAGGTTTCGGAGAGGCCGGCTGAGGCTGCGGGACCCCTAGAGCTTCCGGTGCTGTTCCAGAAGGCGGGCGGCGAGCCTGTGCTGCGGTTCTCGGAGATCTTCAGCAAGCGGGTCGAGCGGTCAACGAAGCGGAAGAAGAAGGCGGTCAAGAAGCGGGTTCAGATCCAGGTTAGCGCTGACCATGAAGAGAGCGACGATGACGAGGCGTGGTTTCGTGCGGAGCCACGAGCGGAACTGAGAAAGGAGCCAAGTGCTGACTTAGCGAGGCAGCCGAGCGGAGAGGGGTTTAAGAGTTTGAAGCAGCGGGGAAGCTTCAATTGGCGAGCGCGCCGACCGGCCAAGAGCGACGAGAGTGAGGAAGAACGGGTGAGTGCCCGTGGTTATTAATAACCGGGCACCTGACTGGTGATTACCAGAGTTCCAGCACACGTTCTGTTGGAAGTGAAGTTCAAGCCCAACAAGAGAAAGGGGAGCAGACTGGAACGAGGAGAGCATGCCAAGTGGCGCGATGTGTATGGCCACGCCCAGTCACTGGCTCTGTGAGCTTCCGCTCGTCTCTTTCTGCTGTGCAGGAGGCGTTTGAGCCAGAGCCGGACGAGGCGCGCTCCTCCGGAGAAGAGGGCCTCACAACCGAGGAGGACGAGCGCCGCCGCTCCGCCGCTGACATCACCGAGGGGGGTGCTGACGTCGCCGTTCGCGAGCACGATTTGCGGGCCCCAGAGGGAATTTCGGCTGAGGGTCTGGGAGACGGTTTGTTGGAGGGAAGAGAACTGATGGACATTGATGATGAGAGGCGGGCCTCACACCTAGCGGCCAGCACGTCCGCTGACGTCATCATCCGACCGAGAGACGGCCGGGCGCCAAAGGGCCGCCGGCGGGGGGCCTTTGGAGGGAATCAGCCAGTTCGTGCGGAGAACGGCGAGGTTTTGGAGAGTCTCAGGGCGTCGCTGCCAGAGGAAAACTTTGCACTGGTGCATCAAGTTGACTGGGAGCGTAACATCATGTGGGATGATGGGCGGACATCAGAGGCGATGAGGGTGAGTCGGAAGAAGAATCCGAGGGGGCAGGAAGATGGTAGCTTTTACGCTGCGGAACAGAACGGGACGCAGTCGTTGCCAAACGGGGCGCTTTCGAATGGGGCGATGTCTGAAGAGGAGAGCGAGCTGACGTCATCGAGTTTGGGAGGGGCAGGGAAGAACCTCACGGACCAGTCGGCGACTTTAGCGGAGGCGACCGAGGGCGAGTCCGTGCCGCCAGTGGTGCTCGAGAAGCTGACGAAAGATGACGTCACTTTTGCGGAGGGTGACGTCAATGGAGGCGCGCACCCGCAGATGCTGCGCCTCGAGAAACGAGCGCCGGGCTCTGCGAGCGAGAGAGCTGTCTCGGCGCAGGAGCTGCTGAAGCGGATGACGAGACTCGAGCTGGGGCCCGAGGACTGGTTAACCGAGGAGGGTTTGGACCTGATCAAAGACGGTTTGGACAAACCCGCACTGCGGGCGAAACTCGTCCTGGATCTTAACGACCCGGACATGGTCTTCGAAGTGAGGGACGGGGATAAGGAGGGTCTTAAGGTGAAAGCGCATGCGGCAGCAATTGTTCTGACGGCAAATAGTAAGGAGAGGCCGCCGTCGGCGACGCTGGCAGGGGGGGAGAATCAGCAGGCGGCGGCTGCCCCCCATCCTGGTGCAGCGGTCCGGTTCAATGTGTCAAACGACAGGTTTTACCAGACCACACAGGTAAGATGGCATCTTCGTCCACGTTGGGAAAACGGCTTGTCTTTTGGGCTTGTGAATGACGGCCATAGGAAGCAGGCGGCCACCCCACGAGATGTGCAGTTTTCAAGTACATAGACTGGCCCTGAACATTGAATTCTGAGACAAACTGTGGGACAAACTGCACCTGCTCTCCGCCTGGTTCAAGCTTTTCGACTTAGCATCAGTTTACTTGGCGACTTTCAAACCTCCTTCTAAGTCAACCCTTATACATCCCAGAAGAAGGCACCGAAGGTCACAGAGGCCCGCTTCTATCGCGAAGTGGGACCCTTTTTTTGCCTGTTTGAAGTCCCGCCCCAGGACTCTGGCCCATTATTGACGTTTTGAACCGCTCTCTAACCCAACCAAGAACTTCCCCGGCTCAAGAGATCCAAGGTCTGTCAGCGCGCCCAGACACCCGCTTCTATCGGCTATTTTGAAGTTCCTCCGTTTCTTTGTTCGGGTCCTCGCTGTATTGCGTCCTAAGACTCTGGCACATCATTATTCGACACCTCTATAACCCGCCGTTGACCCGCCCTCAACCCGCCACAGGTCAAGAAGACCAAGGCCCGGCAGCGCGCCCAGGAGACCCGCGTCAAGATCGTGCACTCCGTCCCCGCGCTCAAGCTCCAGACCAGCCGCCCAACTCCGCTGCTCAAGGAGATGGCCAACTTCCACCGGCCGCGCGCGGTGTGGTTCCCCGTGTCCAAAGACCGCGCGTTCGAGCAGGAAAACGGCGACCGGGGGCAGATCCGGCTGGTGGTGAAGTCGCTCGGGAACATCGGAAAGAGCGTGACGGTGCGTGTCAAGGGGTCGGAGGCGCTGGAGGCGGTGCGGGGCAAGGTGATGAGCAAGTGGAAAGGTGAGCGGGACCGATGGATATGAAACCGAGGGGTTTGAGGTTGTAAGAAACCGGATTTGAGGACTTTTAATGGGGACTAGGGATTGGAAGAGCTTTGGAAATAAGGGGTTATCGACGAAGCTGGTGCCTTTTGGCCGCAGGAAGTGAGACGCTTGGCTAATGAACCTGAGATTTGCTGATTAGTCAACAAACTCTTTATGAAGTGCTATAGTGCACTCTCGAAAAAGATACAACATGAGTCAAAACCTGCAATCGACGAGCACCGTAAGCTCGACGAGTGTTCCGAGTAACCCGACGGTCAATGACGAGGACCGACTCGAGCAACTTACCACTTCGAGGCGACAGAAGAAGCTAACTTTTAAGACCATCAACGCTTGTGCAGACGCATTGCGAACGAAGGCAACAGGAAGCTAGTTCTGATTCGCCCACCGTCAACTTCTGTGCAGACGTGAAGAAGGAAACCCTGCGCTTCCTCCACGCCGGCAAGGAGATCACGGACGGCGCCCCGCTGACTGACCAGTCCCTGCGCCACGACTCCATTGTGCACTTGATCCGCACCAAGGTGCATCCGCTGCTCAAGGCCAACAAGCTGCCCAAGTCCGAGCAGCCGTCCCGGCCCCCGGGGGCCTTCAAGAAAAAGTGGGTTCTTGCATTTACGAGGTCTTTTACATTTTCAAAGTTGCTATCATGGGGAACTTTGCAGCTTGTCACTGAGTCGACTTTATTGCTTCGAAACGCTGAGGGTATCAAGGGTCCTGGAATCAAAGTTCTAGAGAAGACAAGATTCAAAGCTGTTAGCCAGCCGGCTGCTGGCCTCGTCAATCCTTTGTAATCCCCTATCCTCCTTTGCAAACTTAAGCATGTACTGCTCAAGAAACGCCCTGCTTTCGCAGGGTGGGTTGGATGAACTTTGTTGCAGCTTCGTGTGAGCTCCACTTGTTAGCAAACGAGGCACGTCAAGTTCTGTTCGCTTCAACCTAGATTTTGAGCACGATTTTACCGTTTTAAGAATCAGTACCGTCCAACGTGAAGACCTACTCTAAATCATTGACTCCTCATCCTCGGACGGAACCCCTCTTAACCTGCACCGACTTCTGCCCCAGGGTCGACCTCACCGCAAAAGACGGGCACGTTCTCCTCATGGAGTACGCCGAGGAGCGGCCCCCCCTCCTAAGCCTTCCCGGGATGGGGGCCCGCCTCGCGACCTACTACCGCAAGCGCAGCTCTGCGGACGGGAACGCCGCGTCCCTCAAGTCGGGGGGTGGTTTCTTGGGCCAAATCGTCCCCCTGGAACCCGCGGAGCCGACGCCGTTCCTGGGGCAGGTTCCGGAGGGGCAGTCGGTAACAAGTCTGGAGACGAGCCTGTACCGGGCGCCGGCGTTCCGGCACAAAGTCCCGACGACGGACTTTGTGCTAATTCGGTCGAATCACGGGAAGCTGAGCCTGCGCAAGGCTACGGGGCTGCACCTTGTCGGGCAGGAGGTGGGCCTTTCGTTTGTTTTCGCGATCCATGACACCTTTGCCGAGCCAGGGAGTCGAGGGAAGTCTGTTTCTTTAAAGTACCTTGTATTCCCATCCGATAGCTTACAGCCTGCTGCTCTTTTGATCATGTTAGGTGTCAAGTTTGCCCATCTGCTGGATGCCAGTTGACGCCATTTTTGACCGACCAGAATGAGGAGAGTGAGACTTAGCGAAATAGGAGGCCTGAGACTGTGAGAAACACTTGACCATTTCTTAACGAGTGACTATTGTTGAGAGCAACCCTCAGACCTGTTTCAACCCAGCGGCCCACTTCTCCCGAATCAGACCATCAATCAATAAACTGCGCCGAACCTCACAGTTTTCTCGTTCTCTTCGTTTAGGAGCCGTCGAAGGAGGTGATGGTCCCCAACAGCAAGGCCGCGCTCAAGTACTCGGAGGCGCGTCTCCAGCTGCACGTCTTCCGCGAGTTCACGGCGCAGCTGCGCAAGAAGAAGGGCGGCGAGCACGCGGCGCTGCCGATGCACGACCTCGCGCGCCAGTTTCCCGGGCAAGCGGAACAGACGCTGCGCAAATGGCTGCGGCCGTTTGCGCAATTCACGACGCTCGGGATGCTGCGCAAGAAGCCCGGGTTTATCATTCCGCAGGAGGACGAGCTGCGGCGGATGGTGGCGCCGGAACAGGTGGGCGGAACGGTTTTGGTTACCATTCTGGGTTTGGGAAGTTGCTGATCAGACCGTCTGAGACCGCCTTGGGTGGTTGCTTTTGATAATGTGTTGTAGGTTCTGGTCTGAGGATAGAGAATTGCAGTTCTGAGCAAGTTTAAGTCTCAAGGTACCTGGTCGGTGGCCCTGAATGAAAACGAGTATGCTCGAAGGGATAAGTTGTTACCTGTTGGAGTTGAAGGGACGCTGTCGGTGCATGTCACTGATATGGTTGCAGGACGCGTTCGAATGTATCTATGGTTGCCTTCAATGAACCGTGTTTGCATCTCGGTCAGCCCTCATTTGCCTTCTTTAGCGACAGAGCGCACTTGGATTCACGACCAACTTCATCGCTCTCTCGTACTCTTCCCGGTTGTTAAATCAACCTTGAAGCCAGAGAAACTGCGCTGCATCGCTCGTCTTTGACTACGGAATCCTCTCGCTCTGGTATTTTCATCCATCTCCTTTTGTCCATTCCACAGGTCTGCATGTTCGAGGCCATGAAAGCTGGCCAAGAGTACCTCCGCCGCGCGGGCATCAGCGTCCTTACGACCCCCGGGGGGATCCCCCTGGCGCTCGAGCAGATAGCCAAAGAGGTCGACGCCCAAACCCGAGAACTCGCGGACTACATCCACCGAGAGTTACAGCTAACCCCGTGGAACTTGACCGCGAGTTTCCTAACTGGGATGGAGGGGCGGGGTCAGATGGAACTAAGCGGGTTAGCGGACCCGAGCGGGCGGGGCCAGGGGTTTAGTTATCTGCGGTTGCCGGCGAGGAAGGAGGAGGACGAGCTGGGGAAGAAAAAGAAGGCGCTGCTCAAAGAGAAGGAGGGGAAGCTCACAGGTGGGCATGCGGATCCGATTGTCTTTTTCCTCTTCCTGATCCCTTTCTATAATCTGACCCTTTGCCTACACGAAATGACCATTTCGTTTCGTTCCTTCTGATCCACCTCGTTTCCCTTCTTGTGTAATGGTGGTCTACTTTGGTTTCCTCTTATTCGCCTTGCGTTCCTCGTCCCACGAGCGCCTCTCAAAATTGCTTCCAACAGGCTCGAAGTTTCGAACCATTTATTGCTGAGATTGATCTCCCCCCATGCTGTAGCCTGGTTCTCCTGTTCTTCTCCACTTTGTCCGGTCGTCACGGATGTGCCTTTTGAGCATCGCTGTGGCAAGTTTCTAGACTTACTGGCCCAGCGAGGCTTACGTAGAAGCATCTCACTGAGGAGTCACTCTGGTTGGCAACCTGGATCTCTGGAGGGCTTAATGTTGGCAAGGACGCACACATGGCAGCATCTTCTGTCACACATGTAACTGGAGGCTGATGGCCAAAATGAAAGTTCGCTATATCTGAGCCCTGCATGCCTGCAAAGGTCTGCAGATAGGCCCTGACCTTTTTGATGGCCGATTATCCGAATTTCTGTCTTTGATTCGTTCGCTTGTTTCGTGCAATTGCAAGTTTCTCGGCTGTACTGGAGGTTTGCCTCTCTCCATTTTGTAGTTGAGTGAAGATCAGGTTTGTACGCCTCGCTTTAGCAGTTTTGATTCGTCAAAAGCTCCAAGGCCTTCTCGTATTGGTTGCGGTGAGGAACTTGCCGTATGAACTGCCAAACCGTTCGAGAAGTAGGAAGCTTTTGCAGCATGTTGACTTGCTCGAGGGAGCACGTCGATCGACTGCGGCGAGGATGGAATTGCGGCTTGGCAAGGGCACCTTTGCCATACTCTATTCCTGATGGCCGTCACATCAGATTCGCAAACCTCCGTTCGATCGTGCTCGGATAGCCATGTTTCTCAGTGAAGCAATCAGAACTGCATGTTGGCGTGCATCTCATGGCGCCTACCAGTTGACGGCTCCCCCGGCTCTGTCGGGACTCATCGCCGTCTCCTTTCCGAAGTGCTGCGACTTACGGACCCTTCGACCCTTGGTCATGGCATCTCTTGAATGTTTCTTCTGATCAAGGGCTCGCCAGCGTGCTTTAGCGGCATGATTCGCATCGACCTTGAGTAACCGGGTCAGCGATCGTGATCTGTGGCAATGAAACTTTCCAAGACTGGCAGACGCGTCAGAACGCAGCCGATACTTTTGACTGCCCACAGCATTCCGTTGACTCTTTTCTCGTAGAAGCAGCGCTTTCTTGCTAGTTGAGTTACGAAACGAAATCTCAGGAGGTATGCTGACGTGAAGACATCTTGGAGGATTACTGCGTTGTCGGCCCTGTCAGTCGTCAACTTTTGTGCCGCTTGGCAAAAGCGGGTCACGATCCTTGGGCTTGCAGTCAAAGCGTCGAGTTTCTTCTTTGGCTGGCTGCAATTGGTGGGGTTGTGAAATGCCAGCACCATCCAACAATAGTCCCGCTGTGTGGCAGATTATGATTCTTGCCAAGCTGGAGTACTCAGCAACCCTTGACTTTGCAAAGAGGACCCCTTTACCGGTTTGTAGGGAAACGATTCTAGGTTTAGTGTTGCCTCGGTAACGGCATGCCTCCTACATGGCTTCGATTTCAAGTTTTAGTTTTTGTGGCGAGTCTTTGTGGGCTCCAAAGAGGGACAGCTGGCAAAAGAAAGATGGCCAACTTTGTGCCTAGGGTTCCTGGCTGTCCACCCCAGGACAATCACGATGTTGTTTCCTGAAAGTCTAGGTTGGAACGCGGCCTGAAGAACTTTTGTCAACGGGGTGGAATAGGCGCAGCGGTTCTGAGAGATTGCAAGTTACCTCGATAGCATCCGACCTGTAAATGCTGACGCCTTTCAGTTCTTGCTGACGACGTTCTCTAGTCGCTTTTGATGGTGGACCAGAGGAACTCAGGAAGCGAGTTGTTTTAGGTTCGTATGTTGAAGGAGGCGTTTCCCTAAGGGTCTTTCATGCCAAAATTGACAAATAGACGGTCGAAGGCGAGACGGTCAAAGGCTATGACGAGGGACATTTGGCTTCCTCGTGGATCATGGGGACTGGGCCAGGGAACTCCAGAGAGCAACTAACGTTGGTCAATTTTATTAGGACCTTGTATTGACGTTGATCTCAGTAGGTTTGATGTGTCTGGCTCAGGGGTGCCACAGAATGTGAACCAATCTTTGCTTGGATGTTGTCTCTCTATGCAAGAAAGCCGATCATGTTCAGCCAGACCGTGCATGAAAGTTCTCAGTGCTGCCCCCGGCGTTAATTTCATTTGCACAAGAGGCGTTAAATTTGTCCCCGTTCTTTTGCGGCAGAGCCCAAGAGGGCTGGTCCAGTCCAGGCCGTGATGAGGGATCTTTGGCGATGCAGCCAACTGCTGGGTTTGATTACCCTCTGAATGCCTCTTCCACATCTGGGGTTACTTCGCATCCCCAGAAACCTTCTTCGCGCTCCTACTTTAAAACCCTGCGCTTGGAAACCCAACGTGTCAGACCAGCATCAGCTCTCTCAGATTGTAAACTCCTCATGCCAATTTCTCAACGCTAAGCTTGAGGCTTGGCATAACCCTGTTTTCCAGGCACGGATGCGGACCTGCGCCGGCTGAGCATGGCGGCGTAGCCGCAGATGCTGCTAAAGTTCGGTCGCGGACCCGGAACAAGGATTCGGAGAACCCCAAACTCCTGTCACAAAGATGAATCCTAATTTCAAACCCTCTCTGTCAGGCACGGACGCGGACTTCTGCTGGCTGAGCATTGCGCCATTTGCTGTTCAAGCTCCGATGCGGACTCGAAAGACGAGTTCGAAAAACTTCACTTTCCTAATTCTAAAGGTCTAACCCTGACTTTAAACGTACCTGTCAGGCACGGACGCGGATTTGCGCCGGCTGAGCATGGCCGCATCGCGGCAGATGCTGCTCAACTTCGGCGTGCGCGAGGCCGACATCCCGAAGAACCGCTGGCGCCGCATCGAGATGGTGCGCAAGTTCAGCAGCGCGGCCGCGCTCGAGGGGCGCGCGGGCGCGACCGCCAACAAGTTTGCGCGCGGCAGCCGGCTGACGCTGATGCAGCAGCAGGAGATTTTTATGAAGAAGGCGCAGGAGATCTGGGACGCGCAGCTCAAGGTGAGGAGG
The DNA here is from genome assembly GCA_000708835.1 of Klebsormidium nitens. Taxonomy (NCBI): domain Eukaryota; kingdom Viridiplantae; phylum Streptophyta; class Klebsormidiophyceae; order Klebsormidiales; family Klebsormidiaceae; genus Klebsormidium; species Klebsormidium nitens. Next base: position 95,713 of record DF237087.1, on the reverse strand, counting down.
GCTTAAGATTTAGGATTTCCGGTTCGGGATATTAGGGTGTTAATCTTTTGCGACTTGACGCTTTACTTCAGATTAGAGCACCATTCAGGCAAACGTGTTGGGGTTTTATGTTTTCTGGGTGCGCTTCTTTCCGATCATTGCAAGAGAGTCCGCCGAAGAGCCAAGCGCCTTTGACGTCTAGGTGCCAGTCACATCATCAGCAAGGCGTAGAATTTCAGTTCAGAGCACTGGTTTCGGACGGTCAGTCACATCAACCATAAGGCGCGGATACTGTTCAGAGCACTGGGTTGATTGTGGCCTGCCAGTCACTTTACGGTAAGGAATGAAGTATTGAGCTCGCATTGACACACTTGGATACTCAATTGGACGTAACGATTGGGATTCTCATCCCCACGAAAGGCTCACTGGCAGAATGACAATGAGCACCAAGTCGAAGAGAATCTTGGCACTGATGTTAAACACCTGGTGCAGGCGTTGGCGGACGAGAAAGTCCCCGAGGAGGCTGGCAGCGACGGGGAGGGCAGCGATATGGACTCGTTCGCGAAGGAACTGGAGGCGGCGCTCGAGGAGGGCGACAAAGACGAGGAGGTCGCCAAGAAGAAGGACGGGTCCAAGGGGTTCGGGCGCGGACGCCAGGCGCTGCAGGCGCGGGTGCGGGAGGAGCAGCTGGAGGACGAAGAGGTGGGTTGGGTTTCGTTTTTTCGTTTCTCAGTTTTTCAGGTGAAGGGTTTTCAGGTTAGCATATCCGAGGTTAAGGTTTTGAGTTACAAGGCTTCCAACAAGAAGGCACTGCAGGCGGGGGTACGGGAGGAGCAACTGGAGGACGAGGGAGGTGGGTGGGAACTATCGGTTTAGGGTTTCTGAGGTTTCGGAGGCTACAAGTCTCTGGATTTGAAGGGTTTTGGGGGTAAGAATTGATGGTCTGAGCTTTTTAACAGGGAGGCGCAGCGCGCGCGAACGGGAAGAGCGACTGGAGGACGAAAAGGTGGTACCGCAAGCGTTTTTTAGCAGAGCATTTGTTCGATTGTAAGTTTGTAGGCTTCAGGACTTCTGCTTTTCAAGGCTTTGGCGTGTTGGGAGTTGCAGATTAGGGTGCACGAAGAGCCGCTAAAGGACGAAAAGATGGGGTGACAGAAGATGTAGAGTAAGGGGTTGAGCTTTCTGTTCTGGCGTCGTGAGTTTCCAGGGCTTGAGGGTCGATACGTCATTCGGGCGGTTTTTGCTGAAGCTCTACCGATTGAACCTGCTTTGTCGACATCGGAAAGGAGCGGTAATCTTTGGCAGAGCCGAAAAGGAAGGACGGCGAAACTCAAGGGTCTGGCGTTCCTTCATCGTGTGTCGTGTGTTCCTGAGAAGGGCCGATTATTGTGAGCTGCTTGGCAGGACAGCCCATGGCCCGATCAAGGCAATCCTTGTTGACAAGCGTGTTTGCAACTCGCAGGCAGATGCTTCACTTTCGGGTCTGCTGGACGTAGCTGGGCCTGATATGCAGAGCTGCGCTATTGTTCTTTGGTACGCCGCTTGTTCTGACTTCCTTCGCTTGTTCTTTGGTAGGCCGCTTTAACTTTGGTACCGCCGCTGGGCTCTGAATGTCTTTTCGGCCCGTCCTCTGCAGGCCGAGGCAGAGGAGCTGCGCAAGATGCTGCAAGAGGACGACGAGCAGGTGCAAGGGAACACCGATACCGCAGAGGACAAGGGCGAGGTCGAACCGGAGCTGCCGGAACCGCCCGAAGCCCCCGCGCCCGCGCAGCAGTTGCCGAAAGTCGTGAAAGTCGTGCGGATCCGAAAAGTGGACGGGAAGGAAGTCCGTGTGGAGGAGTTTCTGCGAGACCCTGAGAAGATTGCCGAGTTCTATCGGGAGAAGGAGAAGAAAGCGGCCGCGGCGGGGGGGTCGAAAGGCGGGGCGAAGGCGGCCCCCGGGCCGAAACCGGGGATGAAGAAGAAGGTTCAGCGGACGGGGTTAGTGGAGGAGGAAGACGAAGCGATGATTAAGTCACGAAAGTCGCCGTTCAAGGGGGGCGTGAAGGGGAAGAAGTTCGGCAAAGGGGGGCTAAGTGTGCAGACGACAGGGCTGAAGCACAGGGGGGGCGAGGGAACGCCGACGCCGAAGACCGGGGGGAAGGGGACGGATAGGGTATGTCTCAAGTGCGGGCAAGTTGGGCATATGAGCACGAACCGTGCGTGTCCGATGTATAATGCGGATGGGGTAGAAGGGCCGTCGAGGCAGACGGTTTTGCTAGTGAATGAAGCGGTGAGAGTTGAGGGGACGAAAGTTGCGATCTCGCGAAAGAAGCCCCCCGGCGCGGGGGGTTCTTTCGGGGGGCTCACACCTAAGGTGGTCGACGCCCCCCGGAGGGCGCCGAGCACGCTCGTGTCGCTGAAACGGCCGCGGAAAACGGAAGAGGAGTCGACGGAAACGGAACCTAAGCCCAAGAAGCTCAAGGGGACGTTGAGCTTCGTGTGTCGTGCAGAGGGCGACGTTTCGGGGGGTCAGAAGCGGCCCGCGGAGAGGAGTCAGGCGTCCCCCCCGGAAAAAAAGCAGCGGCCGCAGCCGAATCGGAAGCTGAACCGAGAGTTCTACAGGATCTTGAAACGGCTGGAGGAAAAGTTGACGGAGTCGTATCCGTTCCTCGACCCAGTGGATGAGAAATTGGTGCCTGATTACTACGACATTATCACACGGTGGGAAGATCGCTGCTGGCTCGCTCACTATTTTTCCTCGCAATCAGATTACTTTGAGAGTTTTGTTTGGGCAGTGAGCCCAACCTCAAGTCTGACCGTCTGTCGCGGACGTTGCATCATGCGCTCGTTCGGTTGTACGACTGTGACGTCAGATCAGTTGTCTTTTGAAAAAACGGCTGGGCCTAGCATCTCACTTTTGTGAGCATTCAGCCGATTTCCTGCCCACTGGATTTGCCAAAATCCTGTTACCCCCTGGTTGTCTAAAGCGACGCTTGAAGTGTTTGCCGCGGAGCCTCTAGGTCGTTCAAACAAGAGACAGCTAGACTCTACATCGGGTTTCAATTTGGCGCGCTTGAGCAGATTGCGTCTTGTGGAATTTGAATTGTAGCAGAAAGCAGAGCTATCCTAATCTAAGATATGGATCGGATGAACATGAGGAGATCGAACTTCTGAACTTTTCCAGGTCTCGAGCGCTCTAGAAACCCAGGCCCACGCTCCGAAGAGCTTTCAAATCGTAAATAACCCCACCTTCATTTATCTAGTATGTTTATTGAGATTTATCTGTTTACTTTTTTATTTCTTTCCCGGATGCAGGCCGATGTGCCTGACAGTGATGAAGGAAAAGGCTCTCAAGGCGGCCGCGTACAAGTCGGTGGAGGAGCTCGTCGCGGACATGGAGCTGATCCGGGCGAACGCACATACGTACAACTACGAGGGGATCCCTCCGCAAGCGGACCGGCTCTTTGACGCCTTCATGACGGCGGTCGAAGCGGTGAGATGGACGCTGGAATTCAAGGGGAATTAGGTCACGGAAAGCTGAAGTTGATATCAAACTCCAACTAGAAACCGCAACCCCAAAGAATACCTGCTCCGCACCCCTACCGACCCCAGCCCCAAAACCGATCCAACCGTCCGAGTGCGATCATTTTATCATTTCATCATTTTATCATTTTATCAATTTATGTCGTTTTCTTTCTCGGGTTCGATGCTGACCAGGGGCCAAGACAGGGGTAATCTAGGGAGGGAGGGACTCGACGAGGTTTCGAGGGTGAGAAGGTGCTTTTGAGGCCGCATCGAGTTGGAGAGTGCACAAATCTTCGACGTTTCTGGTTCGTTGAGGGAGTGAATCTGAGTTTTAGCATATCACACCGGTTTGAGGGTAAATTAAAAAAAGCAGAGGGGAAATGTTGAGCCTCCGGCTTAGATGGCCGGATAAGGCCTTCTTTTGATCCGCAGTCAGAATTTTTTTAGGTTTTACTCAAATGTGTTACGGGATTCTGAGGTTGTGGCTGCTCAAACACTTATTGCATCACTGCCTTGGGGGGTTCGGAATGTTGCAATCACAAATGGGCGAAGCATCTCTGAGTATCGTCCGCTTTGTCCAGTAGCGAAAGTCACAAAAAAGGTTTGTCAAATTAATTGCTTGCTGCGTCAGTACGTTGTTGAGTCTGCAACCGTTAAGTTCTGAACGGGCGTTCTTCCCGTCTTGCAGAAGAGGTCGAATTTGGAGGCAATCGCCAGGGAGAAGCCTGGGTTAGATGAAACTTAGTCTGACCGCAAGCGATGGCCGTCCCAGCCTGGGAATGGAGTATGCAATCTGTGAAGAACGATTCAATGTGACAGCCACTGTGCTACGAGCAGTGCCCTCGCATAGTAGTGGTGCAAATTTGCCCTTGAATTCCAACGCTCCACTAAACACACGTTTAAAGGTGCGTAAGAGTCGTTCAACAAAACGGGTAATGCCAGGCTCTTGACGGCAACTATATGTGCAATCCTCATGTGGGGATGATGCACACACATGACGTACTGAAGTACATTATGGCCAGCTTACAATGACTTGCTATTGGAAGCCAAAGCGGGCGCGAACAAAAAACAGACGTGTGCAGAACCATCCGTTAGCTGCGCATATAAAGAGGGAGTTGTGAATCAACATGATCGGAAAACATGGTGATCGTTGGTTAAGCCTTGGGTGATATGGGCGACGCCATGCACGACCATCTAAACTCAAGATCATATTGAAGATGGCCGTGTTCACCATGTGCCTAGAGGCATTTGCCGCCAGGTCGGATTCCGGACTTCTTGTAATTTATCAGGAAATGAAGTCAAAACTTCCGTACGACTGAGAACTTTCGCCGGCCGTCGGCCACACCAAGTTGGGGACTATGAGTTGGCTAAGTTCAATCTGCTGCACGTGATGCTTCACATCCTGAAGAAGCTCAGGCCGCACTTTACGGGCAATGACAGCAGAACATGCTGACGTTTACAAATGTAAGACGTCAGAAATGCGGATGCAGGTGAGGTCAGCAAGTCGCTCCCGGTTCGTCGTCGAAATGTTAAGTGCCAATCGTTGCAGAGTCCACTTCGACAGCGATTTTCGAAGATGCAATCTGCAAGCAGTTTGCTCGGTAGCTACGTCATAGAAAGAATCGTCACGAGCCATGTGACCAACGTCATGCTGAGCTTCGCGGAAGCAAGACGGCATGTGAAAGCAAACCAGACTTCTTTCCGTACAGTCCGTCACGGGCGATCGACCGCGAAACTCAATGCCGGCCCCAAAGCGTTTACTGCCCAGGCTCCCGGGCACATTGCTCCAGTCTTTACGATATCTCTGACAGGTCTGATAAGTTATAACAGCGACCCGGTTGACCGGAAACCCCAAAACGACCGTAAAGAAAGGACATTCCCGGTCGCACGAGCCCGGCAGGCCGGCGAAAACCCGACTTTGACGATAATGTACGGGTTTTCTGAAATCGGGACGTGTCGAGAGGACGTGAGCCTCTGTGCCTGCCCCGATTGCGTCCGCGTGCGTCAGCGCCGCATCGTCGACTTGGCGGGCCGCCGGCCCAGGAGCCAGCAGCCAGTGCCCCATCCTCCACTGCTGTTACCTGTACCGTAGAGCTTGAAAGACGTTCAGCTAGCACGAACTGCACTTCAGTGCAAGTGCGTCTTCCTCCCTCTATAAAAGCAGCGCTTCGGAACAGCCCTTCGTCACAAATCTCTGGTCCTCAATTCCCAACATTCTCAATTGCCCTTCGCCCCCTCCTCTTTTCACTCATAGCAACGTCTTCCCATCCGCCTCGCTCTTTTGCGCAACAGCCGGCCAAGAATCTGCAAGACAATGGCTCCCCAGCTGACGTCAGTTCTGGCGGCACTGCTCCTGGTGGTGTCCGTTCCGGCCTTCCTGGTGTCCGCTTCCGACCCGGACCCACTGGCGGACTTTATCATTGACGGAAAAACTGCTACCACAGGTAAGCAACGAAGTTTTGCACTTAATTGTCCTGGTGAAAATCAAGCTTGGTAGCACTGGATCAGGGGGTTGGTATTCAGGGGTAGTACGGGGTTGCTTGGCGATCCTTGCTCAGTTCTTTTGCCATTGCGGGCTCTTTTCAATGCTGCAAAGGGGAAGGTGTCTTGTTGTGTCAAGCACCGTCAATTGTGAGAAGTAGGCTGCAAGATGGTTAATTTCTGCAAAGGATTGCTCTCAATTGCGGGCCGGGCACACTAGAGGTGTCGGTTGCCCTGATTGGCTGGTTTGACTATTGCCCAGTGCCCTTTTTCCTACCGTCCAACTGGTCTCGAATATATGAGGAAGATATGAGGTTCCGTAAGGCTTCTACTCAAGTCAGTGGGAATTGTAGTTCTGCGTGGCTCTGTCTCTCGTTCCGATTGACTCTTGTAAAATTCGAAAGCAGCTTATGAGTAAAGGATTTTGATGTTTCAATTGGAAGTGGGGTCGGAGTGCGCATGCCAGAGTTTAGTCCTTCATTTCTACACCTTCGGCATTTGTATAGAATTGTTTCCTCCTTGGTGACATCCTGTATCAAGTTTGACTTATGCACCTTGCGTGACAATGAGCCGCTACTATGTTGTCTCCTGATCCATGAGGCTTGCTGTACCCTTGTTGGACCAGTGCTTCAGTTTCTGAAGGAAAATCAATCGTTCAAGAAACCGGTGTTGCCACTAACCAATCATATCACTTCAAGTCATTACACGCCCTCATACTGTTCTAAACCACAAAAATAATTTTGCGGGCTTTCCTAAGCTTCAAGCTGCCTGACCCAATCTTCTTATCCAATAATTGCTGACTACTTGACTGCTTTGTCTCTTTTCTTTAGCCACCGGTGCTGACTTCACGTTCCGCGGACTCAACAAGGTCACCATTCCCGCCGGAGTTGGGGCCAACGCTGCGGTTGCCGCGCCGCCCGCCCTCCCGGGCCTCAAGTAAGTCTGATCAGCGGAACCCTTATGCTGTTCCAAATCACCGCAGCTGCCAATTCAAAAGATGGAATCGACTAGGTAGCTCACCCGCCCGCGCCTGAAATTGTTCCTAATCATGTGGGGTCAAATACTTTTGTTTGATGTTGGCGAGAAGCGCCTTCGAAGTTCATTCGAATATGTCCTATTGCTTTAGAAGCTGTGGTCTGGATAGACAATCAACCAAAGGTGTTTGCGAAAAAATTCAATGAACAGTTGATGTTATTGCTGTTTTGGCCGTCACTGCGGATGATTAGGCCTCTGACACTGAAGCACTGGGTACTGAGATCTCTGGAGTAATCGTAGATTTTGTGGCTGGCTGTCTAAAAACCCACTTCGGGTGGTGTCTAATAAAGCTCACAATTGTAATCCCGGAAGCCCAAGGTCTGGTCTTTCCTCTCTCCAGTGCGCACTTTCATCACAACCCCGAAGCAGAACTGACGTTTCACCTCCCCCAAACATATCTGACATATTGCCCCCCGTTTCGTTTTCAGGGGTCAGGGCCTGGCTTACGTGTACCTGTCCTACGCCCCCTGCGGCCAGATCCCCCCCCACACCCACCCCCGCGCCACCGAGATTCTCTACGTCGTGTCGGGCCAGCTTTACGTGGGCTTCGTGGACTCCAACAGTAAGTCTGCTGCCCAAGCGTCTGGCCGAAGTCTGCGAGATAGTTTGGTAAGCGGGTTAAGGTGTCGGTTTGCGGGTTGGTTTAGATTTATGCTGGTGCAGTATAATTTTGTTGTGCGGGTTGGTAACGTTACCACTCGAGGTCTTCTTGTCTCACCCAGATCATTGTCCAAAGAGTGAGATTTGGGTAGGAAATGTATGAAAGATCCACTTCCAGGGCGGTTCACCTACCGTTGTATCCTGTATTCGAGACATCCATCTTTTGTGGCTGCTTTCGGAGCCCAACAACAACCTTGCCTTGTCTTCGTCAGAACTTCTTCCTCCGCCATTGACACCGCGCCATCGTTCACGCCCATTCACTCATCTCTCCCACTTTCGGTGCAGACAAACTGTTCGATGCAACTTTGAACGTGGGCGACGTGTTCGTCTTCCCCCGCGGCCTGGTTCACTTCCAACAGAACTTCAACCAGAGCCAGCCCGCCGTGGCGCTTGCCGCTGTCAACTCTGAGAACCCGGGGACTCAGGTCGGTGGACTGGTTCTGGCCTACTGTCACACTGAGACACGGTGCTCGGTTGGTTGAACCGGCCTGTCTACTTGGATCGATTTTTGTGCTTGAGAATCTGGTGGTCCTTGCTTTTGTGAACGTGGAGGAAAGCCGTTCAGACTCGACGGGGCTCAGCTCGTGTCTGGATCCGTAACTTGCGGATGAAGAGTAAACGTTGTTCAGCCAATTACATTCGACGACACTGAATTCGCACTCGGCTTTCTGAAGGTGGATCGTCTAGAGATTGGTCCCGACATTTTGCGAGCACGTTCGACTACACTCCCTGAGGCGTCTTCTAGCATTTGTATCCTCTTCCGTAGACCCTTTCCCTAGCCTCGATTCCTTCCACTTCGTTCCTCCACCGTTCTCTGGACCACTGAAACCCTTATCCTACGCCCAACACGGCTGACGTTAGACCCCTCTTCCCCAGCAGTTCCTGGCCCGCACCATGTTTGGCGGCGGCCTGCCGACCAACGTCGTCCAGGTGGCGCTCGCTCAGGACGCCGCGACAGTGAACAAGCTCGTGACCGGTTTTCCGGCGTCCGGCAACGCCGTCGGCACCCCGACCACCGGTTGCGCCGCCGGAAACGGAACGGAGTCCAGGGGCCGGAAGCTGTTCTAAGCTGACCCCAGCAAGCAGGCGTGACGTCAGCGCTGTAGCATGACGTCAGGAGTGGAGTTCTCAAGATGTCAACTAGTAGACAAGAAGCGGGAGGGAGAGGATATTTTGATCCGGCGGCCCGGTTGAAAGGAACGGGCAGAAATAAAGGGGGGAGATAGTGAGGGTTTGTGGAGCCTGGGAGGATCAACCGGTCGAGTCGAGGGCTGAATTAAGGCAGGTAGGAAAAGAGTTGTGGATTGGACATCTTGGTTTGGTAAGGTCGCAGTACCTCTACGTGGAGGACGAGAGCGACTCTCAAAGCAGTTTGTGTGTCAGGACGCATGTGTATTATGGACAAATCGTGTACGTCATAAAGTACGAGTGTGCTTAGATGAGTGTGCGCAATAGGGGGGTCACCGAGTTAAGGGCGTAGTAGAAGGACCTTTGCCGATTGAAAGGACGAAATCCTGAACTTTGGTGACAATGAGCTGAGTACCCATGCTCCGGTACAACTTACGCCGGTAACTCTCATAAGAAGATTGCCGGAGACGAGCGTTGGACCGTAGACGTAATCATAAGAGTTTGCTAGTATCGTATTCGAACAGTCGTAGGATAGATTTCTGCTTCGAGTACGGTGGCTCATGCTGCGCTCTTTGTAGTGAGCACAGGACGTACTTGATAGTGTAAACAACCCTGTGATCTACTTAAATCCATACAAAAGTGTGGTGTGCTTTGTATCTCTTCTCTAGCAAGGCCGGATCTCAGCATTTAGATTTTGATCATGCATGAGGAGTGTTCTCGCATCATGATGTATTGATGGAACATTGTTGTCGTTTGCGAGCAGAGCGTCGAGGAAGCCGGCCGCTTTATTGGTTCAATGCTACAACTGCCCGCATTTCAGCAGACCAAAACGGATACGGAGCATCCCACGTTCCGACACGATAGGAAAGGGCATTTCTCAACATATACAGCGCTTAAGAGGCTTCTGACCCAAGCATTTCGGAGGTTTCGTGGTCAGACTAAGAGCCCATTGTTTTGACGGCTCCCTACATAATATAGTGAAATCCACTGCACAATCACCTCGTTGCAAAACAATCTCTGCATTTTTGGTCATTCGCTTGCTTGTTCTGCTTGAATGAGTCTTTTCAACCCCATGATTCCTTCAATGATAGAAGTATGGTCGTCAACTTTTTCAGAATATACACCGCGCCTATACAGAACTAGCTTGATAGACCGATCAACACTCCCTTTTAATGCTCGGGAAAGTATTCCGGAAGCGATACCGACCGCCTCCCGTTAGGTCTAACGCCCAGGGAAGCACCCCGGGCACGCATCCCTTAACGTGTCCCGAGCGTTGAAGCCCCGGTCTTTGGCACCGAGGCAAGGATTCTGACGGCGTCAGGCGTTGTCAGAGTAAGGTTGAGGGCGGTCGCCAAAACCGGAGTGAGCAGGCTAACCAGTGCGCCGACCTCAGTCATCTAGGGTCTAATAAGTAACGTCAAAGAAATTGGATGCATCTACAAGACGTTGCTAGTGTCTTGTCATAGATTACTTGTGGCATTGCTTTTCCAGTCCTGAATATTTATCATAGCTCAATTTAGTGATGCTTGTTTTGATCAGCAGCTAATTCTCCCTTGGATGAACGGTCAAGGATAAGAAATCTAAGTGAAAACGTACCGACCTAACAATTACATATCTTCTGGCAAAAGTCCTACGCAAATATGGACGAGGCATTACTATACATGTAGGTCCTTCAAATGGGGCAGATCACGATGACCCAAAAAAATGCAGTGTATTCTCGGGATCGAAGCATTCTTGGCATGTTTTCTTGAGGCGCGCGACTCAAGATGCATATGATGATTGCTTAAGTTTCAGGTTTATCCTGACTTTCGCAACAATAGACGTCGGATGATCACTCAAGCATTCTAAGAAAGCATGTACTGGGCAGTCCTAAGCCGGTAGAGGATGACTGATTCAAGCAATGTAAGCCCTTCGTGGCAAAGGACTAAAAAGCCAATCTTAAGACATTCCTACAGCAAAACAACAGTCAAGCCTACAACAGAACACTATTCAAGGCACAGTCTCCTTTTCCAGAGTACTCGTAGGGTCAAGTCGTCGATACGTTTCGGCTATGCTACTGTTACTACCCTATATGAAGTCTCTGCGTTTCGATTTAAGAATAACTTCTCCAAAAAACCTAAATCAGCAAGAAGGTTTGTACAGGAGTGGCCTGATGCTCATGAGTCGAGTGAGACTTAAAACGTATGATGCTCGAAGGAAGCATCCCGGACATTGTATCGATTACCCTCCTCCGATCCTGGAACCAAAAATCTCAAACTCCCTGAAGTCTTCAAGAATCTAGCAAACCCAAAAGGCCTCAAACCCCTGAATTAACCTCCAATTCCTTAAACCCTGATGCCCGGGGGGAGGCTTCCGGGCACGCATCCTGAGGCGGCCGACCCTAGGGGAGGCGCCCCGTTCTTGGGCAGCGCAGTCAGGGTCAGGTTAGCCACCGAGGTGTTAAGGGCTGTCGCCAAGACGGGCGCCGGGAAAGCGCCCAGTGCGGTGAACATGGGCTGCAAAGGAAAAGAAATTTTCGAGTTAAGTTTAAAAAGCGCGGTCAGGATCGGGTTAGCCGTAGAGGTGTTAAGGGCGGTCGCCAAGATGGGCGCCCGGAAGGCCCCCAGTACAGTGAACATTGGCTACAAAAGAGGAGGAAAGAAAGCTGCTCATCTTCTTCCCAGTAAGGAAAGACGGGCCGGGTAGACGGCACTTGATGACCCCCTCGTCGATCTATCATAGTAGACGTCCGCACTTTCTGAGTCCTTGTTCCAAGTGGTTTTGGTGCGACGTTGGATTAGTCACGGTCTCGTGCCTAGAGGACGTCCTGCGTCTAATCTCCGGCGACAAATAGATCTTTGAAGGAGACTCAGAGACCGCTCTGATTCTAATCACCGGGCGAAGTAAATTGAGGTTTTATGTATTTAGTGGCCGACAACATTGAAGAATCGGAGACTGTGAACATTGTACTGCAACGAAGGGATCCCTCTGCGGCGCCCCTTACCTGGACCCCCGGGTTCTGGCTGTTGAGGCCGGCGATATAGATGGCGTTCTCCGTGCCGAAGTTCTGCTGGAAGTGAACCAGCCCCCGGGGGAAGACGGTCACGTCTCCGGGCATCAGCGCGTTGAGGTGGGGGATCCCTTGGACACGGGGCGGAGGATTAGTGTCTTAAACCATTCAGACTTTTTTAAGTTCAGGTATTGGGCGAAACATGTTCATGGGTTGGGGCGTCGTTCGAACAGAAAAGGTTTTAGTGCGTTTGAAGGCTATGGGTTCTTTAGACAAGACGTCTAAGCTAAGGATTTCAAGGGACGCTCTTCGTATGGATATTCTCTCTATGAGAGCAGTGACGTTTCAAGGGGCGCTCTTCGCATCGTTATTCTCCTTAAGGAAGCAGTGACGAAAGCTGATTAGGATTTCGGATATTGTGAGGAGGCGATTGACACTCAATCGTCGCTGTCTTGATCTTCGACGAAGGCGGCTCACCGGTAGTGTCAACAAAGCCCACCAGAAGTGGTCCTCCAGAGATGAGGAAGATCACTTCGCTTGCACGGGGGTGCCTGTAGAGAAGACCCACAATGATAAATAGTACCAATTTTGAGGTCTGTTCCATAGTCCAAGCCATAATCCGTCGTTTGAGCCGCAAAAGCTTTGATGGTTTTGGAGAATCTTCGACTCTCAGTGTGCGGAGTTCTTACTTTCTTAGCAATTCGGTGTGCGGAGTTCTTACTTTCTTAGCAATTCGGATCTGCCTGTATTGCAGGATTCGATCTAGAGATCGGGTACGTCTAAGCGCGACAAGTCCTTTGAAGTATGAAGCAGAAGATACATCGCTGAATTGCAAACGAGGAAAAAGGCTGGAGAAAAAAGGCTAAATCCAGGATGCGATTGATTGTTTTATAGCCAGAAATCTTTGAGAACTGTTTGCCTCCAAATTCAGCCGGTGCATCCCAGATCAAGCAGATGAGCGGACGTAAAGTATCTTTGCCGCCACTGCCAACGATTCCTACCAAAACATCTACAAGCTTCCATTCAACAGCTTCAAAGCATGAGCGCAGAACTAGCGTCCAGTAGGACCATTCAAAGTGCAATGAGCTGAAGCTAAACAATCTAATCAGCAGGAGGTTGAGATATCACGCGCTTACGTGTGGGGAGGGTTCTGACCGCACGGCCTCAGGTTGAATCGCACGAGGGATTGCCCTTGAGACCTGCACGTGGACGCATATGATTGGCTCTTTCACTGCCAGTTAATTTGAAAGCTAGCGCCCTTTTTCAGCGGATTGACTCAGGTAACAGCTGGATGAGAGACTTCTGAAGCTTCAAAAACAGAATCGTTACTGGTGTGTTTCTTGGTCCAGCTTAAACAGCTAGAAGAGGGACTCCTGCTGAACGGTCAAAGAGTTGTTGATGATTCTAAGGTTCACGTTTGTATAGAGATAAGAGCAAACGAGAGAGAGAGGAAGTGAAATGGAATGCAAGTTTACGGGAGAAAGAAAGAGAAAGAAAGCGGGGAAGTATTTGCTCACGTCAGCGCCGGAAAATTGATGACGTTCGCCGGCTGGATCTGCCCCCCCGGGCCGACTATCCCGGTAGAGTTCCCCAGGGCGAATTTGAACTGCGCGTCGCCTAGAGCGTCGACCGGGACAAAGTCTACCAGGGGGTCCGGGTCGGCCGCCGCCGCGAAGCCAACTAGAGCGCCGCCAAAAAGCGCAAAGAGAGCAACGGAAACGCCTTTCAAAGCCGCCATGGTGCCGGGAATCTGAGCTGGGGTTTGGGAGAGGGGAGCGGCTCGTAAGGGAGAGCTTTCAGAGAGTATGAAAAATGCTGTCTCTTGTGGAGAAGCAACGCTTTCTATAGTGGCGTTATTGGGGCTGCAAATACTGAGCCGAGCAGGGCTAAAAAAGGATGCTTGCGTAGGCTGCAATGCATTTGCTTAGGGCTGAAGACTGTTGTTCCAGAGTCAGGTGCGTTATGCTCTTCTTGTGTAAGCGCTGAGAGCAGGCCCGCATTGAAACAAGGGCGAACTGATTGCTGGTGACACGGCGCCGGAACCGAAAGCAGAAATGCCCATGCGCGCAAGAGTCTCGGAGGCCGCCCATGTCTCGGCAAGTTTCCCGCTCTGCATTGATGGCCTAGAGACGTTTACCGAGCAAGGAAGTGCATTCTTTACACGGGCTTCAGGGAAATAGCGGATACCTGCACGAGGGAGGCATCAAGAGCCCCCAGAATCGACACAGGCTCGGACTGACTTGTTCCGGCACCTCAACTGAGAGACGACATTCAGGAGATTTTCCATGCGGAAAAAGTGCATCTTTGAGACAGCTTCACGAATCCGTGGGATCCTTTTACGGGAGATTGACGCCCGCACTTTCTAGACATGATTTCCGCTGGCTTGTTTCAACCCTGATCCGAGAGACGGTATCGGCACTGATAGCCTACAGACATTCGGCATGAAAGAAGAGCTAGACGCGCTTGACGGCTTCATTCGACCTGATTCCCACCTGAATTCTTTACGAGGGACATATGTGCAGGATCTAGGCAGGCTTGCGCCGACTTGTGCCGCCACCTAAACTGAGAGACGAGATCTGCTAACATAGATTCTCTACAAGAGGAGAGCCGCTTCTTCTAGACAGCAGCACTCTTTCATCGGAACAATTTACGAGAAAGGGGTTTGAGCCCACAGTATCCAGACATGTCTGGACTCACTTGTTTGACCCCTAGACAAAGATACAGGGATCGGGGTCCCTAGGCCGCTGCAAAGTGAAGGACCGCACTGCCTAGACGAGCTTTCTACTCTCGTCCGGAATAAAGGACCGACTGAGCCCGCAGCATTCAGACAGGTTTGCGCAGACGTGTTCCGACCCCTCAATATGAGAGACTAAAGTTGTAGTACCCAGAGACGCTCTACAAGACAAGCTGTATTGCCTCATTTAGGTACGATAGACACCGAGGCCGAGGGAATCACAGGCTTGCATTGACGCGTCCCAAGCTTACATCCGAGGGAAGGATCTGCGATACAGAAATGAAGCGGGTTCTTCTTTATTTCTTGAAAACATCCTTGTTCTGAAACTTTGTGAAAGAAAACTGAGCTCTCACTACTAAGACGAGCTTGAGTCAAATTATTTCGATCCCTGACAAAATAGAGGAGGATTGAATCGGAGGCAGTACGATAGGATTCGCTGAGCCGAACACAGTTGAGGTGATATGCAGAATGCTGAGCGAGCAAACGGCAGCGGAAGCGCTGGCGTAGGGCTGGGCGATTTTCGATCACACTCCCCGAGGTCGGAAGAAACTATGCCCAACGCCCGCCCAACGACTGCGCCCGAGGCTCTGAGGTTGCTGCACACCGATTCAAACGAGCCCAGACTGAATGCCGAGATATGACGACTTCACCACACGTGGCCAGAGGGGACGCGTAGGCAACAATATCTTATCTCGCAACACGCGCTTCTGGGAGAAGGCACAAACGTTGCACCCTCTGTTTAAGGGCCTGAGATCATTTCACCCCTTTCGCGGGCCCAAGCTTGCAAACCTGGCAACGTCGGGTTGACTCCATCGAAGCAATGATTGCCCGGTTGAGCTACCAGTACTATATACAATCTTACCTTGCGTGTTGGGCGTCCAACAAATGAGACGGCATCACGCAACAATTCCCGTGCACCTGTACGGATAACGAACTGAATTTGGTCCTTGCAAGCGCGCGCTCGCGGTCGGCGTCAGGTGCGCCAATTAGATTATCAGCTAGCCACGATTATCATGATTGAAGGAGGCCGGAATCGTCACCGTCTGTGAGGCTGCATCATCACTTTTTCCAGGCGGCGGTGCATTGCCGCCATACGGATTTCGTATGGTACGCCTCGATTAACCCAGATGCATACGTCTGCATATGGAACAGATTCATGGCGGCCTCAGCACACTAGGTGCAGTTCAGGCATCATGCAAATTCCGCCTGGACGGTCTGTCCCATTTACGGACCACCCCGTCATCGATTTGACAATTCTTCGGTCATTGCACAATGTCAGCACGTAACCAACGCGGCCAACCCAACTAGCCAGAACCACAATGCTTATGTCTATTCAATTAGTCACATGCAAGTTCATGGTGCAGACCGTCCGTCTCAGATCACGATCACACCACAGGCCGGTACCATTTCCCTGTAGATAAACGGCTTGGAGAGCGTTCGACCATCGCCAATGAACAAGTACATTTACAAAAAGTTGCTCAATGGCGAATCGACTTTGCGAAGGTGGGCGCGCGAAAGCATCTGATATTGAGAAAGGTCGGGGCAATGTCAGCAGACAGTCTACTTGAGGCAAGTTACTCGAAGCCTTATTTTTGCAGAGGGGTCTAGCATAGCTTCACATGGGCAACTCAGTTGTGGCTTGCATCCACACGTAACCAACGTCGTCCACCTTGCAACAGTCCCGTGCATCGAATCACAGTTGCCTTGCTACATTTGACCTGCTCCAGGCAGTGTTGATCCAACTGCCTTGGCCGGCGGCCCCCTGCTTCTTACTTGAACAGAGAGTTGGGTAGAAAGCGCAAACCATTTCCGGAGCCAATCCCGTTGATCCAGATCCACCTGATGTCACCGGTTCAACCGTTGCGCTCCGAGCTTCATGGCACCTCCTCGGCCTGCCCCCTTGATGCTATCCAGCGACACGTGCTTCGCCTGTTGCATACCCGGTTTGGGCCCGCCGGCCGTCATGCTGTTTCCGAGCATGCTTTCCAACGAGACGTGCTGCGCCGTTTGCGCCGCCGGCGCCCTCGCAGAGGCGGGCCGGCTTGCTGATGTGGCACTCGTCCGAGCGGGCCTGCTACTGCTGACGGCCGAACTAGACGGCCGAGCGGGCGCAGCCATTGATTCGCCCCAGGGGTCCGCATCATCGGACGGTTGTGGGCTGCGGACGCTGCCGGCGCTGCTGGTCGATGCGGAAGGCGGCCGAGGCTGGAACTGCACGGGGCAACAAAAGATTTCAGTCGTTCTTTACAAAACGCTGAAGCTTTGAGCGTAAGTTGTGGCACTAGGTTGTAAAGGGACAAGATTCCACGCCCTGATTTGACAATCTTGTACGACTAAAAGCTGACCCATCTGAACCCGAAAAAGAGGAACATCAGTTGTACTCGCCAAAACCTTTGTTCTCGACGAGGGACTCCAAAGAAGCTTCGAATAGAACTGAAGCATTTCTCAGAGAAACTAGCGCCGGATCGGAGTCATGTTGTGATCCGTTAAGAGTTACTCGCTCACTCGGCACTAGAAAAAGTAAACCGTTGTCCGCCAGCACTACGGCTTCCTAACAGAAATTAGCGCAGAGTACGAGCACCACATACCTGGCTCCTAGCTGGCGGCGGCGGCGGCGCGGGCTCATCGACCGCATCCAGATCGTCCCATCCCTCCGCATCCTCCTCTCCCCCCCCCTCATCCTCGTCGTTATTCCATCCATCTTCCCCCCCAGCTACGCTCGCAGCCGGCGCGACGTCTGCCCCGGACATAGACTGCCGGGGGGTGACTTTTGTCGAAATGCTCCGGGTCAGGGGGCTGGGGCTGACGGGCGACGCTAACCCCGCTGACGCGGTTGATGACGTGGCAGCCGCAGAAGAGGTTGGGGGTTCGAGGGTTTGGGCCGGGGCAGCGGAGCCCTTGCCGCCGATAAGGGAGCCAACGGCCCAGCCGAGAAGAGCAGAGCCGCTGGACTTGTCGGAGGATGCGGAGGTGGTGCGGGACGGGAGGCCCGAGTCGCCGTTGGCGAGCTGCGCAGAGAAAAGGGACGGCGTTTTCAAATGGGCAATATCTGCTTATGACGTCGGCTGAGAATGATACTTCCACTGAAGCAGCATAGAAGTATGGGTCGGCACTGCAAAACGCCTGATAGTCCAGCAAAGGATGTAATTATCGCGAGGAGAACGAACCGAAGCTGCTCAACCAAGATAAACATGTAATTAGGCTGCATCCAGAAATGACTGTCGGAACCACCGCACGCGAGCAGAGAAACTTCAAGAGAGACACACGCTTGCCATGAATCGCCCAAGACCCACCCGCGCAAAGTGGTCGCGCATGCTCTGCAGGAACGTCTCGACGCACTGGAAGGCCTTCTCGCGGGAGTCCTTGTCCCCGTCGATTGTCAGCACCACGACCGACGGCAGGATGCGCGTCGCCGTCTCGGTCGGGTCGTAGTACTCGCGCGTGGCGGTGAGCGCCATCAGGCCGGCCGCGCGGGCGGGGGGGAACTGGTCGCGCAGTGCGCGCGTGAAGGCGTTGATGAGGACACGCTTGCGGGTCTGCATGGGGATGAGTTAGCATGGGTCAAGGTCGAAACCTGGAAGGTCGCCACTACTAGCAGCCTTTCTTTGAAAGTGGGCAACCTTTGTGCTCGCTTAGAAACGTCGAAAAGGAAGCTCATTAGGTAGTGCTCCTAATCGGGTCCGAAACGAGTAGGCGTGTCGTTCGACTCTCCTGGTAACTTTAGTTGGGACGCCAGATTTTGCTTGCAGGAAGCTGACCCAGGCGAAGCTAGTGCTACCAGATGCTAACAGAAGGGATGAAAGGAGAACAGGGACTTCCGGCGGACTCCCTAGATACCCCCTTTGACTCGGACCCCCTTCGATCGACGGTCAAACTTAGTCAATTTCCTCAATCTAGACTGTCGATCTTAGAGGGTTATCGCTAGGAGGGGTCTGTAACATCGGCTTGGGAGTCCATGTTCTCCCTCCTTCCGTTCTATCAGCTGCATTGTAACTTATCTGCACTATGATTCCAAAGGAATGGGAGCAGAAAGAGCCGGGGGCTAACCGCTTCGTTGAGGTGCCGTGCGATGTTGCCGAGTAGGATGGTGGTATTGGTGCGGATGGCGGGCTCCTCGTCCACTTGCAGCTTCGACAGGTGCTTCAACAGCGCGCCCGTCAGCGTGCGCTGCGACAACTGCACAAGAGAAGCCTAGTCATGGTTACTGGTTGGCTGAGCATTGAGAGTTTTGCAGGACCTTGGCGCTTGTTTCGGCTGCGGTCTCAAATCGTGCCCTTTGATTCTGGCGAGGAGATACCGGCTTGCTTTGGTCAATGGTTGGACAACGTCTGACAGTCGCTGCCATTGTTCACGTTCTGGACGCATGCTTCTGTCAGCGTGCAAAATGAAAGGAGCCACAATACTTCCTCAGTAGTACGCTGAGCAACAACCACTCCTAACTCCGTGGTGAACAATGACATGGTCAAAATTTCAGCGATCGCGGGATCTGCGAAAGCGCCGTTAACAGGATAACCCGCAGTTTGTCACCGAAGCGTTTACTCAGAGCCAGCCTCACCTTCGGTACGATGGTGAGCATGGACTTGAGCGTAAGCTCCCGCGTGAACGGCGAAGAATCTGCAAAGCCGGTGGCGATCTGCGGGAAAACCTGCTCGTCCATGACGGACGCCGAGATGTGCGGCCCAAAGGCGTCAAAGTTCTGGAGGAGCCCCACGCGGATCGAGCGGTCTTGGGACGCAAACAGCTTCGTGATGGTCGGCAGCACCTGGGAAGAAAAGAAGGAGCGCATGTTTCTGTCGACTTTATAACCTGGGTGGTTTTGTGTTCATCGGCGAAGAGCAGGTCTTAGCTTGGCCGCTGATTTGCATCGAAAGGCCGATGAGACCGAGAGCTCCCATAAAGAAAAGGCGCGAACAGCTTCGTGAAGCCACGCAAAAACGGGGTGCGACAGATGACGAGCAGATTTTAATGGATTTTCGTCGATTTGGAAGGAGATACGGAGCTCGCTCTTCCGAGCAGACTTTCAGACTTTTCCTCAAAGACGGAGGCAGCTTTCACTGACAACAGAAGGGCACTCCAGCTTCTCAGGCGGGTGGAATGCACGAACCTTGACGTTAAACTCGTCCTGTGGCAAGAGAGACCCCATCTTGAGCAGCGGCTGGAGAGCGAGCGACGAGCCGGAGCCGAACTCGAGCGCGGCGCCAACGAGCGGGAGCAGCTGCACATTGTAGAAGGAACTTTAGTTCCGGGCGATCGCATACTTCGAGTTCCAGTTGCCTCCGTCGGTTCAAGAAAAACGCATAGAACAGGGCCAGTTGAATGTACGAAATGGGCGATTGCGTTGAAAGAATCTCGTACTTCAAGGCCAGTTGCCTCTACCAAGAACGTCAGCGCCGGCAAGAGAAACGCGTTCATAAAACTAGATGCCTCTACTGAAAACTTCGGAGTCGTCAACAAAAGTGAGTAAGCAAGCGCCAAATGCCTCTGCTGAAAACGTCGGTGCGGGCGCAAGAACTCGCACAATGCAAGGCCGGATGCTTCCACTGAAATTTGAGAAAACGGTTTCAGCCGAATGACTTCACGAAAGGTCCTCGGAACCAGTCTTTGAGCACATCGCAGGACGGGAATGCATAATGCAAATGAGTCAAAAGATTGCGAACCGCTTTCGCTTCGGGCAGGACGTCCGCCAGATTTTCTGAACCGCAATCACTACCGCCACCAACGACTGCACCTCGCGCTGCCATAATGCAAATTTTGAAAACAAGGAGCAACGTCCCCGATGCTTGCTAACAGCAAATCAATCCATAACGCCGCAACAAGAACTGAACAGCGGCTCACCTTTTTGGTGACGATCTGGCGCGGCAGCTGCTCGGCAAGGCCGGACAGGCGGCGGAAGAAGCTGTCCTTCTCGACGCTGTCCTTCAGATTCAGCACCTCCATGAACTGGATCGTCTCCACCAACTTGTTGCGCAGGAACTCTGCAAACAGACGGTATCAAGTGTGACGTGAGCAACAAAATCGACTTCGGGAGCTTTGCGACTTCCGCCGATTACCCTTTGAGAAAGTCAAGCATGCGTACTGCCCTCAAATAGTGCTTTCTTTGGCGTGTCAAAAGTATTTTACAATTGCGCCACATCCATCCCTTGTGGGCGAAGCGTGACGCACATTGCCTCATAAGATGCTCAATAAAACTCTGGCCCCTGACAGTCGTTACCAGAAATCTCAAACTCGACGCCCAGATTCTCTAGGTCGGTTCGATTGATTTGCCAAAAGACGAAAAGAGAAAACCAGCACCAGCTTCAACCCTCACCACTGCCTTCCACGAACTTGGACGGGTTGAGCCTCCTATTGGGGGCCGCCCCCAGGAGGCGTTGGTAGTCCGGCAACAAGGCCTTGGGGATCGAACCCGTGTTACGAAGGTCCTCCGTCTTTCTCAGCGGCCCCGCAGAAAACAGCTCTTGGATAAGGCAACCTGGAAAAGGACAGGATATATTCTCATGCTAAGGGTTGACAAGCCAAGATACTTGATGATAAGCATTCCCACGGAAACTATATCCGCATCCGGCATCTTCTTGACGTCCTTCTGTAATTCAAGGAGAGCCGTTAGGGAAGCGTGTACTCAGAATCAAACGAGCGGCAGCATGAGCCTGTACATAAGACTATCCCACATAGAAGCAACCAGTTGTGCTCAGCAAAGCCTTTTGGCTTTTCGTCAGTTCACGAAAAGAGCTTTCTCCTTCTAGGTGGCAAAGAAGACGTTCGTGATTACCTAGACCCCACGCATCAATAGCCCAAGGAGGCGAGCGCCGGATGAGGGGCCAGTCCGCTTTGGTGAGCTCCACTGGCTTGTACTGCACCCCCACAAGCCACTCGAACGGCTGCAAACCAGAACCTCCATCAGTTCCACAGACAGTGAGTTTCGCACTTGTTCCCTGCGTTGTTGGGACCTTACAGATACTAATGGCCGAGACAGTAGCTTGTCAAGGCCTGTGAAACTGCGTCCGAAAACCTGTTCAATCATGCCGTTGAAGGTACGCATGCCATCATTGCGTGCAATCGGCTTCAAGGCTGAACTAGAAAGGCGGAAATTACCCTCTTTCAAGTCGGATAGGATAGTCGTCCATGGCCGCTTTGAGCGAACTAATATTGCTCCACTCTTGACTCACTC
This sequence comes from Klebsormidium nitens, assembly GCA_000708835.1. NCBI lineage: Eukaryota > Viridiplantae > Streptophyta > Klebsormidiophyceae > Klebsormidiales > Klebsormidiaceae > Klebsormidium > Klebsormidium nitens. Next base: position 74,035 of record DF237087.1, on the reverse strand, counting down.
AGGAGTCAACTCACCAGCATAGGCGCCGCGCCGGGCCCCTCCGAAGCAGGCGTCCCTGCGTCGTACTCAGAGAGCACATCAAATGCATGCAACTTCCAGTCCAGTGTCGGCGTGACCACCACAGATGCAACGCACACATTGGCATGTACCTGCGCGTGAGAGGAAAATTAAGCCCCAAATTTTCCAGAAGCCCTAAGAGCGCAAAAACAAGTTCAATTATAGTGGGCGACGCTGTGGCGGTCGTTCGTCAGGCCACTCGTGGACTCTGTCACTGAGAGTGCTTAAATGTGTTTTATCCAGCAATATTCAACAGGCTTCGGCCGATTGCACCAGGGCGATTCGACTCCCTCAAGCATCGAGCTACAGTCACCCTCTTCCGATGATTGTGCATAAATGGTGAGAGCAATGTTTCGGCCTACAATCAAGCCCAATCCATGCAGCATCAACAGCGCTTGTCTTCAGTCTGCTCATGGTGATGACAGATTGTGCACTTCAATAAGCCAGTAGTCTAGACTTGGCTTAGGCAAGGCCAGTACGAAAACTCACCAGCTTACAATCGTTGTTCAGGAAGCTGACTGCTTTCGCTATCTCAAAGAGGCCCCAGGCGAAGTACTCATCTCTGCAGCCAGATTGAAAGGCACTCAGCACAGGTTACAATGTCTGGGCAAACACAAACCAAACGAACAGATGGTGGCAGTGTGGCAAAACAATGCAGGGAAAACCACGTTTCACTTGTCGCTCCTTACCTCTGCGAAACCCAGGGCGCCGGGAAAGCACCTAGAGACGGCTTGAAATCAATCTGTCACGATATAGAAGGGCACCGGTGCCAGATCTACAACACTTGTTGAGAATATACTTTCCAGCTCCTCAACCAGATTCTCGTCATTGAAAACATCAGTTGCTCGTACCTCTGAACGCCAGTCAAGCCGAGCTCCTTGACTTTCTCAGACAGCGGCATCACCGCTTCCGTGACAACATAGATGATTGGCTTGGTGACACCATTCTCTGTCACTTCGCCCTCCGTGCTGTGCAAGAAGGACAGCACGTTCGGATGCCGGACCTGCGGAAAGAACAGAAGATGCACTCTAAGACACATGCCTGGCAAGCGATAAAATTAGAGCAGAGATAGGGTATACTTTGCGTGCGTTTTAACGTTGTGACAGGAGCGGCTGCATTTAAATTGGGAGAGCAACGTAGGGTATAATCAGTGCGCATCGACAAGAAAGCTTCCCACTCCTGACCTGATGACCGACGAAAGAAAGTTGAACACGGTGTCAGAGGGGACTTGGTTTTCTGACTTCCTAAGCTGCAAAGGCATGTGCATACGGAGCACAACATGCGCTCAACAAGGATGTTGCTAGGAGCCCTCTCAATGAGAACAAACACAGAAGACTGCCGCTGCCTGGTGATTGCGCCCCTCTTGAGAGGATTGAACGGGGCATTCTAGCAACATCCTTAATCAACAAGCAAAGACACAGATGCGATAATGTGATGCAACGTACCGTCCTGAGTCGCTTCACGCCATTCCTTGCCGCTGCTAGTCTGCCATCTCCAGCATTTGTGGCAGTCAATGAGAACACCGACACGGGGCTCCCATCCTCCTGCAGAAAGGCGTGTCGTCAGAGATGACCACTAGGCACAAATGAGCTGTGGATCTCTTATGCTCCACTCCTTGGCGAAGTATCTTTCATCAGGAATCTCCCAGCTTGAAATCATGTTTTATGCTTTGGTGATTCTAGTTTGATCATAAAAGCACATAGGGCCCAATGAACGCGCACAGCTTACAGCACATAGACAGATCGATCAACGTGTGTCCGAAAGCTTACGCACTAGCAGGTGCACCTCACATAGCGACTCCCTCTCAGCAACTATATTCATTCATTCTTCCATACACATTCTTCCTTCTTTACCTTCTTGGTCCCTCGGGAATGTGTCCAAGAACCCCATGCTGTTGAGTACGCCTCTCCGATTGTGTATGGGAGATCGATCCCAGCGCCTCGTCCAAGAAAACCAAACAGCTTATTCATGTTGCGTCCCTGCTCAACGACCCAGCTCAGGTTCAAGATTGTCTCATGTCATGCCAAACGTCGCTTCACATTTCAAAGCCGCCCTTGGCCAAGATAGTCGAGCTGGGCACAGGCCCCGGCAGGGCCGTTTGTCACACGCGGGGTACTTTATGCAGTTCCTAAGAAAAGGCGGCCATGACCTGCAGAATCCTCGCTACTTCGTTTTCATGCAGATCATGCAAGCTAGGAACTCCTGCTCTGGCTGCTCTGCTGCCCTATTTAAATTATTAAGTTCAAAAATATGGGATTTTTGCCCCTGCTTCCAGCAGAAAACTAGGGGTGGCAACTTCAAGGGTTCTCGGACTCGGAGTGACTTAGCCAACCAGACTTCCACTACTGTAGTGCCTAGGTTCATCGGAATCGTCGAGAGTTAAAAATTTTGTACAGCATGGCAATTAAGTATTAGATTCTAGTCCGACGTGGCACCAAGAAAGCAGACGACGCAGGCGCTGGCAATATATTTTGATATAGTTCATAAAGGGTTAAAGTGCCATGAAGGGTAGCTGGGGCGGATAGGGTTGGTTAGGGGGTAATAGGGTGGGTACGGGTGCGAAGAGTGTATTAACCATTAGTTTAGGGTCTTAGTTAAGTGTTGCTTCTATCCTCCATGGCGCTTTAACCCTTCATGAAATCGAAATATATGCAATATTCCACAGCTTGTATTATGCAGCGGCGCTCGCAATGTCATCGATCGGGGGCAATGCAGAAGGAAGACAGAGTGTGCGGCCATCTGCATTGGGTCTAACTTATTGTAGGTATGCAGCGCTCCAGCAGCTGAGACTGCCGGGTTAGATGGGAGTTTGATGCTAGCAGCATGTTAGACAAGTGGCACCAAAAAGTCAATACTCATAGATAGGAGAGACTGTTCGTGTGGTTGGGGGCCTATAAAATAAACGCCCTTGTAGACGTCCTTCTCAATCGCAGTCCCCAGGACGCACACAGCCTTCCTGTCTTCCACCTCAATGACGTCCCTGAGCTGCCACCTTGGGGCTTCTGCCAGAGCAGCTGCGTTGATTCCAACAGAATGCCAGGGTCAGCGATTGGTACTTGAATGTCCTTTCAGTACTCTGCAGCTGAGCGTCTATGAGCTTCCAAGCCCCTCCAGTGCTTTCAGAAAAGCGCGAAAGTTGCGGCGGCGATACACAACGGGCAGCGTACGTCGCTTCAGTCATTTAAAGCTCCGTTGGCATCAAATCAATGCCTCAACAAACTGCTCTAACCAGGATAAGCATGGCGCTGATAGGCCCACTCGAGTCAGAGCTGGTTCTCAGGAGAAGTTAGACCAAACTCCCCCCTCTCAGCCAACCAGTTCATCCGATGAAGGGGTGGTGGAAGAAACAGAGTCAGAAACAAGCATCCAGGGAGTTGTGCGCCCACTCATTCTCTTTCTTGCGCTGCGCACGGGCTGCGAGATATTGGGGCTGCGGTTTGTTGCTGAGCTGTCAGGACAGCCGCTCACGAGCTTGGACCCCAATCTGAAGGTAAGGAAAAGGCTTCTGAATGTAACTAGCTGATTGCATTGGTTGCTCGCACCAGAGGTCTTATGACACCTGTCAAGGGTGGACTAAGATGTGTTTGAATGCTTGTGGACATGGATGTTCAGCTTTGCGATTCCTGACCTGAAGGTAATCAAAAGGCCCCTGAAAATGACTAGCTGATAGCATTGGTTGTTTGCATCAGTGGTTTGATGACGCCTGCGACAAATGGACTAGGATGTGTACGTGAGATCTTGTGGACGTCACTGCTCAGCTTTGAAGCTTATTGTGGCTTTCCTCATTTCCCTGTAGGCAACCTTCATGCTGTTACTTGCGGTTCTTGAATATACTGGCACCTACTTCCTGTTTGTGGCGCCCGGGGGAACAGCTCAGAGTGCTCTCGGTCGGCTCAGAAATGACAGGTTCCGCCCGCAGCTTGTACTTGGCAAGGAAGGCTGGCTATATCCAGCTTTGGTAGGGACTGGGGTCCTTCTTCTGGTCCCCACCGCCTCTTTTCTCTCCTCGTATGTCGACCAAAATGAGGGGTTGGATTTAGATAGTTTTGGGAAATTTCTAGAGAATGCAATTGGCACAGGAGGTGTATATAGTGCCTTGATAAGTTTCATTCTCGTGAGTTTTTCGAGCCCTCTTGTTGAAGAAGCAGTCTTCAGGGGCTTCTTCCAGAGCTCATTGCGAGAGCTGAACATGTCGTCGAGGGGAGCGATTGTGGTGAGCTCCATAGCATTCAGTGTAGCCCATTTAGATTCGAGGTCCTTTGTGCCATTATTTATCCTCGGGTTTGTTTTAGGTACAGTGTACGATGTGAGCGGCAATCTCTTTTCGCCTTTCGTTGTTCACGTTGTATACAACAGCGTGGTGACACTGCTGGCAGCTGCTTTGGAAAGACACGGATAGATTTGAGGCAAGCTTCTGATTTGCCATGTACAGAATTCTCTAATATAATAAATTCTTACTAACATGTAAAGACATGCATCGGCTTCGAAGATTGACTTACTGAGAGGCACTATGGATCATGTCATGATTCATACGTACCACGTGATCGCGACGTCTCTGCAGCCTAGGCTAGCTATAGATGGGATTAGTGACTGAAGTTGCGTGCCGGCCCCGGGCCAGCATACCAGCTTAAGTAATTTGATGCAGCTGCGGCTCTAGCGAACTAGCTGGCCAATCGATGCGTATATGATATCCTATAAAGGGCAATCGATGCATATGATCCTGTAAACTAGTTGCAAGAATTTCCGTATGTGCGTGATCAAGCTTGAACATGCGGTAAGTTTTCAATCTTTGGTACCGCATGATCTGCCATATATGCATCTAGTGCAACCATGCAGCCAGCCCTCAGTAATCCATGTGTCCTTCAATCATGTGCATGCCTCACAGAGGTTGACAGCGCTCGATCATTGACTGATGCGGGCCCAGTGTTACTAACAGCTGGCACCATAGATAATCAGTGTTGGAACCGTTCACTCATGCACGACATCATGCAGAACAGTTGTGAAGGGGATAGCTCTGCGTGCAGCAACTAGAAGCCGTGGTCCGTTACGCTCAGGCTCGTTTCGGCCCAATAACATTAGTATGGTCTACTCTCTGCCGTATCTACAAGATCTGACTGAACCTGCTGAGTATCACGCTTCCTGCGGGGAGCACCCAATCAGGGACAATGAACGCCAGCCATAGACTACGCAAGTCACTTCCAAAACACCGCAATTGGGTCATCACCCAAAGCAACCGCACTGTCTTGGTTGCGCCCTGGCCGCTTGCTTTCGCGTAAGCCCCCACAGCATCTTATGCCCGGTGGTTTTGATATCCTTGGGCAGATGTTTGTGGAAAGCGCGAACCGCCCCATCAACACCGTTCTCTTGCCGCATCTTGGCGGCCAGCACGACCGCAGCCTCTTTCACCTGGAGTATGGCAAATGAGGAAACTTGGAACCCATGTCCATCTTAAGACTGCCCCACTGCTTCTGCATGCAATTCAAAGCAAAGCAAACTTCGATCCTCTACCTTGCTCGCGAGGGGCTTAAAAACATCCACGACAATCGCACCTCACATCTATAATGTAGCTTCAACTGGCGGGAATTCACTTGTGCGCAGCCACGTAGGAGCTTCTTGACAAACTCATCGCAAACCGACAATCCCCCAACACTTGAGCCTGCAGCCATTCGGTTCGAAACAGGACTATCTTCGACCAAACACGTAAAAGGGCCCTTACCTCGGGGCGGGCCATGAACTCGAGCGCCTTGACGAGGCGGTCCAGGCTGAAGTCGCCGACCGGGATCGCCTTCGGGCCAACACCTTGAGTGAAAACGGCGTCTCCCCAGAAGGGTTGGTCGCCGAAAAATGGAACTACCGTTGTGGGGCACTGCATTCGGAGACTTCGTCAATTTATAAGGGCATGACTGTGGAGGCAATCTCAGTGGGAGGAACCATAGCTTCTCCAGCGTCAAGATTTGTTTTCGAAAAGGGAGATTCAACAATCAGGGTGCTGGTTGAGAACACGTTCGGTCAACGTCTGTATCTGATTGAGCCTCGAAATGGAGTCACACCATCGGCGCACTGCATTCAAACAACAACTCCCATCATAATCCCACATGGATGTCGATGACTACCCCGCAAGGTCTTGAGAGCACTATTGACGTGCAGATCTGCAAATGTAAACGAGCGCAAGCATGCGACTCCGCACTATGCCATATCCGTACTCGCAACCTGCGTCACGTCCTCAATTGGCACGGGCTTTTACATACTACTTCATCCACTCACTTGCCGAGTTTATGCTTTTCAAGCTCGGCCATAACACCGGCCAGACTTCCCCGTGCTCACCTCTGACAGCAGGCCGGCCGCAGTAGTCCCCGCCCCCCCATGATGCACCACCGCCGAGCACTGCGGAAACAGCCAGTCGTGGGGGCAGTTTCCGACGATATGCACGGTCGGGGGGGCGGGAACGCCCTCCCCGAGACCCCCCCACCCCTTCTGCACGATCCCCCGCATCCCCGTTTTCCGAAGCGCCTCAAAGATGATCGCCGTCATCTTCTGGGGGTCGCCTACCGGCTGCAAAGCGGGAGGAAATGGAATTTTTAGTGTTGATTGGTAAGATTGGTTCGTTCTCGGTGCATGGTTTGGGCAGGGGTAGATGTCAGGGCGGAGCTTGAAACTTCCAAAAGAGGAGAAAGCGTGCAGCTTCGCGGATTGTGGGAATCAACGTCGAACACGAAACTGGTTTGCTTGAGTTCTTCGAGTAAGTGTCAAGGGCGTAGCTGACAACGAGACTATAATCTCCCATGAGCCAGAAGTCCTCTTCCAGATTGCTTGGTCTCTTCTGGAACGAAGTTGCGCGTAGTCGCTTCGCTTGCGCTCGTAGGAGAGCGAAGCAAACAAAGCCATGCCTCATTCTAGCGCCAGGAACGATAGCAACAAGCCCATCTAGAAAGAAGCCCAGTGGATGCTGAGATCGACGCCCATTCACCTATAAAGCTTCGCAGTTCCTAGCCCCGAGGAATCACATTCTTCGATACGCGTGAGTTAGTCTCTCTGGACTACCACCGCCTCAATCGACCTGTCAGCACTCAGCTACGCAGACAGGCAAAACAATGGTCCCTGACCACTGAAGACGAAGGAGCATAGTTCGAAGAAGGGGGTGAAGAGCGGCTTTGAAAAGTTTGGTCCTCACCAGGCTTCCAAAGCCGACGAAGACGGGCGGCGGCCCCTCCTTCAGGAACGTGTCGAGCTCGGGGGGCGGCTTGTACTCTGTGGCGAGGTCCAAGAAACAGAAGCCCACGACGTCGATGTAGCTGCCCCAGTCTGCACGCAACACAAAAGGACGAAGATTGAGATCGGGCTTCCTTGCCAAGGTATAGAGAGTTACGAAATTGATGTAGCTGCCCCAGTCTGCACAAACCAGAAGAGAATGGAGAATTCGAGATCAGGCTTCCTTGACAAGGGATTGCTCAGAACAACGAAGGCAGAGACTCGGAGATCGATGCAGCTGCTCCAGTCTGCACGAACCAAAAAAGGACGGAGGAACTCAAGATCAGGCTCCCTTGTCAAGGGATTCAAAAGGACGGAAGCAGAGACTCGCGAGATAAAATAATAAAGTGCAGAAATTCTGTGGGATGGGGTGGGAAAAAACAAGAGCGAAGTGCAAAGCAAGAAGTGCAAGCTCAAGCCGCGCCAACACAGGGACTACATCGACGGTGTTCTACATCGACGGTGTTCAGAACCTCGCCAGATAGCCATCTGAGAATATGGTCACAATTGACAACCTTCTAATGCATTGCAGACTGGCGCTATAAGAATTCGGTTCCCCGCTTAACGGGCTTGCACCCTTGACGGGCTTGCACCCTTGACGGGCTTAGAAAAGCACGAAATAGGACAAGAGACGAAGTCCAAGAAGGCAAGGAAACGCGTGGGGCAGAGAACGAATCTATGGGAATGCAGCGGCTGATGAGATGCGGAGGCTCGCCGAGAAGAGACTAAGTGCTTTGATCCTTCGGTATTGCAACGCTTGGACAATTGCTGCTGCATTTCACACCTTATGAGCTTGGGCACTGAAAATGGACTACCAATCGAGATAAGTCTGGGTAAAATCAATCGACGTCTGGGTTCGACAGGCGTCACTCGTACAAGCTAACAACGTCGTTTGTCCCGGTGGATTTTTGATAAAAGGTCTTTGCAATCGTGCCATCTTAGAGTCGAAGCGTAGCTCACGTCCCCTTCAAGATCCCAATTCAAAAGTTACAAGCAAGTACCCCGCAAGCTCTTGACAAGGGCGCACCTTTCGGCTTGGGAACTAGAGAGGGGCTCCAAATGTACGCAAACGGCACGCGGTTCGTCTGCAGCATGGAGCTGGACCAGCGGTCCGTCAGCGGAATGGGCGGAAGCTTGAGCTTCTTCTTGCGGAACGAGTTGATGATGTCACGCACGCCCAGCCACGTGATGGAGTCGACGATCGCGTATGAGAGGCGGTTCTCGAAGCCGGCGTACTGGGTGAGGCGCGCGAGCGGGTGGGGGAACGCGCCGGTGGGCGACCAGGGCATGGTGAAGATGACGTGGAGCGGGATGCGCAGCCGTTCCGCCACGTGGATGTGCCCTGCACATCGAAGAATCCAATGTTCGTTGGGGTTTCGAGGGGTTTGAAGATTCGGGGTTTGAGGCGCTTGATATATGCTGGGTGTGGGGAAGACGTGGAGCGGGATGCGCAGCTGCTCTGCCACGTGTATGTGCACTGCACATTTCATGGCAGAAATCAATGTTCGTCGGGATTTCAGGGTGTTGGTTCGAGAGATATGTGCTGGAATCTGAGGGGTTTAAGGTAATCTGTGTGTAGGCATGAAAGGGTGACGAGGATTGGATGCCACGTGGATGCGGCCCAAAGGAAAGGCTTCAAAGGTCTTCAAAGCAACGATGTTGATGACGCTTTCCCATGCAGGTGTGCTCTGAAGAGGCTGGAGGTTTGGCTACCTTGCGGCTAAGAAGGTTCAAAGATGCGTCTTCACAACAAGCAGGATACGCAGGCGCTCCTTTGCCTTTCTCTTCCCTTTGGAAAATTTTCGGGGCTTGAAAAGAGAGTCAACTGGACACGAAAAAACTTTTGCAACAAGCATCGAGTCTAATTGCTGTCAGCAGATTGGGCATCTGCCCGGATCCGAGCCCGGCTCACCATAGACGGGCGGGTTTGCAATGATTGCCTCTGCAATGAAGTTGCGGCCGTTGGATTCCCAGTCTGGCGACGTGCACGCGTCCCACGTGGAGAAGATGATGCTCTTGAGCTGCCGCCGCTGCTCCTTTACCTCGCTCGGCCACGACGGCAGGAAGCCCTTGTTCTTCACCATGTCTGTACAGGGGGAGTTTCGGATTTTAGCCTCAGAGAATTTTAAGAGATTGTGGGTTGTAGCCCCTGTTCTTCACCATGTCTGCGCAGGAGGATTCTAGGCTTTTCGAGGAGTCCGGGACGCTTCTCTCGCGGCTTACATCTAAGAGCCCTTGCGTTTTGCCATGTCTGCGCAGGGCGTATTGAGAAGGTTCGATATTTCGACATTCGGAGGGATCTTGAGAAGAACAGAATGTTGTTTACAAAGTGTCGGGGAAATCTGAACGTCATAAAGTGTAAATCACTGTAAGAAGCCCTTGCTAGCGCCACCTTCGCGACTTGGATCCGGAGAAATTTCTGCTTCTAGACTTCTCAATTGTGCGGATAGTGAAGGCTCGACCTTTCGAGGGGTCTAGAGACCAAAGGCTCGGAAGATGGCGGTCAAGGACGAGGGCGAGACGGGCTTCATCTGAGCGCAAGTACTGAAGATTGCAGATACGGATCACAACACGCAATAAGACAGTTTGATACGCACTCTGCAGGTTACCAGCACTTAGAAGACGAAGTGGTTAGCATAGACTCCGTCCCCAAGCGGATTGTGAGTCCAACATGGTGGATCTACACCAGAAACGCAACATTTGACGCACCGCTGACCATTTGCCTCTCGAAACAAAACCTCAGCCTTAGGCACAGCAAAGTCCCATGTCTTCTGGTTCTCGAAACGCCTTCAAAAGGTTCCCAAGCCGCACAGCGATGAAACAACGCAGCAGCTCACGCGACTCGCACGCTCGCAAGCCCATCTTGGCTAAGCGAGACCACTTCAGAACGAGAAGACCAAGAAGTCCGCGCTCACACTCGGCGAGAATCTTTGGGTCCCCCCCAAGCGGGAAGAACTCGAGCCCCTGCTCCGTGACAAACTCCCGGTAGTTCGCGTGCGTCGCCAACCGCACGCGGTGCCCGTACGCCAGCAACTTCTTCCCGATCGCAATGAACGGCTGCACGTCGCCCCGTGTGCCCACAATCAGGATCGCGATCGTGAGGGGGGGGATGACGTGGCCGCTTTCGGAGTAGTTGGTGAGCGCCAGGCGGGAGGGGGTGTCGACAGATGACGTGTCTTCGTCGTCCCCCGGGTCCGAGAGGTCGAACGAGGAGAAGCCGGGGAGGTGCGCGGAGCTGACGTCGACCTTGATGGTGTAGTCGCGCCCGATGACGGTGCTGCTGCGCAGGAGCTGCTGGATGAAGGCGTCCTGGAGAATGACGTAAAGGCGCATGTCAGCAACAAGAAAAACGAAACTCTGATGATGAGATCCTGGTTGATGCAAATGACGTCGACCTTGAAGGTGTAGTCGCGACCGGCGACAGTGCTGCTGTGGGAGGCGTCCGAGATCGAAGGAAAAAGCAGAAATCAGAAACATTATGTCACAAGGGAAAGAATGGGGACGTCAGGATAGCATAGAGTAAACACCAAGAGTTGATAGCTACGTCGTTCCTTACTTCTGGGTCCTCCTAAAAAAAAATTACACCAGCTACAAGGACGAAAGCCGAAACCGTTTCTGGGGTTTCAAAGCCTGACGAGATGCCACTTATTTCACAACGTCCGCCACACGACTTTCTCGGACACGTACTGACCGAACAACGGCTTTACCTATCTTGAATCCTTCTCACTGCTAGCATGCTCGCACAATCCGTGATAAGAGACGGTGCAGACAATGCATAAACCATGCATCCCAATAAAGCTGGACCCCCTATAGGATGACAGGCGCCGACGCCCAGGCTTTGAAAGCTGCATCCTGCAATGCAGCGCCGCCGGTCATATCTGGACACTGGCGTCGCTCACCTGCTTCATTCGTTGGAGCGCTCGCGCCTCCAGCGTTGAATTTGATCGCTTCACCAACATATTCCCAGGCGTCAACGGAAAGTCCGAGTTTGTCCCCTGAAGGGGCGTCACCATCAGAGGTGCCGAATTCGACAGACTCAGCTCCCGTCGGTGCCCGGGCTTTGCGCTTTTCTCGGGCGTGGGGGTGTTTTCCAAGCTGCTGGTTTCCCCCCACGGTGGTTCGCTGGCGGCACTCTCCGGCGTCAGGGGTTCTGGCCGAGTTCTAAGCGCGCCAGCTGGCGCCGCGTCGTTGGCCAGCGCAAACGATCCGTCTCGTCCCCAGCCCAAATCAACTGCCCCTGAGGGGGAGGGCGACGGCTGCTCGGGGGGGGTTTCTAGCATGCTCCGGAAAATTTCCTCGTGCGTACTGTTCACGACGTCGCTAAAACTTTTCTCCTCGACAGGCGCTGATGTGGCACTCTGCGTCTCATCAGTAACAGGCAAAGGGCCCCCCCCATCCGAATTTGCCGTTTCCCCAGTTATCTCTCCCCCACCGCCTTGCGCCGGTCTTTCTGCTTCCCCACCCGAAGTTCGAACCGTCTCCTCCGGCCTCAACTCGCTGATGTCACCGCTCGGAGCCGACGAACTTTCTACCTCCTTCTCCTCCCCAACTTCCGCGCTACCCCCCTGATTTTGCTTCTCTGCCCGTCGCTCAAACAACGTCCTGGCAGTTCCACCCGTATTCAATCTACTTGGCTGCGACGAATCGCCGTCCCTTCTGCTCAGGGGCGACTGCAGTTTGACTGCCGGAGAGCCGTAGAACGCCGCAGCGGGGCTTGGAACCGCCACCCCCCCAGGAGATCCAATCGGGCTCGGCGGCGTTTTTGCCGCAAACTGGGGGGAAGCGGTGGGGCTCACAGTGCTTGGGGCAAAGGAAAAGGAACCAAGCCGGTCCTGCGGGGATAGTTTTGAGGGGGACATCCCTGCTGCGCTGAAGTCAGCGTCCCCCCCCTTAAGGATCCGTTTCAGCGAGATGGACCTGCGGAGGTTTCTGCCGGAGGTGGGGGTTTTGGGCGTGCTCGGAGAGAGGGACGAGAGCTCGGGGGGGTTCTCTGCGAGAGGGGACTTATCAGAGCGTGGAATGCGCAGGGAAAACGAGCGGGCGAGCTCAGCTTTGATCTCGGGGGGGGCGAATTCGCCCTCGGAGCTCGACAGGTCGTTTGCATTGGAAATAGAGCGCTGGGGGGCCCCCCACCGCATTTGGGAGTCCCCGAACGAGGACCCCGCCATGATTGGCTGCATAGAACAAGGGGAGGATGTCAGCAGAACTCGGCGGGCACTTCATGGGTGCAATGATTAGCATAGGCTTTGACTTGGTGCCGGACACATGGGGATTCGATTGCAGACAGGAGGAAGCCGTGATGCAATGCTGGCGGAATCCTGAAGACGATGAAGGTTTGGGAGGGCAGCTTTTGAGAGAGTCAGTCTAGTTTGTGCCATCCAGTCTGTATATGCCCTGCCAGGAGCAGATTCAAAGGGATACTTATGAAGCCCAGAAGTTCGCAAATACAGAAGGTCCTTGTGCAGTAAACCTGTCCTTCTAACGCCAATCAGAAATCTGAAAAGGCAAAGGGAGGATCTCACGAAAACTCCATAGAGAGAATTTGAGCAGTCCTAAAATCCCAGAACGAGAGCTCGTCAAGCAAGGGCATGGATCGACGCGCTTTGCAAAGGTTGTGCTTCAATCTATGTGAAACAAGCTCAACAAGAGAACCTGGGACTGTGTAGAATCAAGTTCCGGAGTGCGAGAAGAACGGTACAGCATCCAGTCATTTCGAATACTTTCACCGTCTAGCCGCCATCTATGTAAGGTAGCTACCAAAAAGGGATAAAATTGACTCCTTACTTGTGGGTCAAACTCCTCCTTATATCACTGGGCCTGGATCACCTGCCTAAGCCAACTTTGCTGAGTTACTCTCACTTATCGATATTCTCGCAGAGGAGAATTGGGCCTGAAACTTCACCGACGCTTCATTATACTAACTGCTTTGAAAGCAGGGAGGTAGCAACAACCGCCTCTCAATTCTGCCAGAAAGACGCTTTGCTTTTGGGGCTTGCTAATCCATTCAGCGGGAACAGCGGCGGCGTTGCAAAGTGCCGTACCGCTTAAGAGAAACCGTGCCTTTGGGATTTGATTGTTGCAGGCTAGCCAAAAATAAGCCTCAGATATCTAGACCCCTTCCTCTGCCCTTCCTTGGCCTGGGTAGTACCCGAAGCTCCCAAGACACACCCGCCATTGGCATTGCCATTGGCATACCTGGTCCTAGGCTCACGCAGCGCAGTCTTCAGGGGCTTTGCCCCAGAATCAGGGAAAACTCGCCAGTATTCACACTTTTAGCTTACATGCCACCCGCGCGCCACCACCTCCCAGAGATGGCTTGTGTGAATGGACCCGTTGCCGCCAACGAGTTTGAAACTTCGAAGTGCCCACTCAACTTCAGACTCAGGAGTCAGACTCAGACTCAGAGTCGGAGTCAGACTCAAGACTGCCCGGGCCCCCATTCCCATTTCCAAGTTGCATGCAAGAGGTTGCAACCAACTTCTGGAATTTGAATGCAACGGGCACGCAACTTCCCCGAGGCATTGGAGGCAGCTAGGCAAAGCCACATAAGATCTTAGGACGCTGTGGCCCCCGCTTCAAATGATCTTTAGCGGAGGAGGTGAAATCGTCAAGATTGTGCCCGTTGTGCTGCAGTCAATGCGTTTTCCACGAGCGGCCGTGCTTCAACTCTGTCAATTACTTTTGCACCACCGCCAATTGAAGGACTTGCCAGAAGCTCGCAAGTGCGGTGTTGTCAAAATCCTCACTCGCTTGGTATGATCTTTCACATATCCAAACCCTCTAGCACGAAACGCTCATGATTCGGCTTTCGTGTTCAAGATGAGCTTGTCGTTCCGCAACCTATTCAGTGCTCTGAATCTGGAGCAGCCAGAGGAGGAGGCCGCAGAGTTGGCGGCTCATGATGCAAAGAAGGCAACGGGGGGCAACCAGTCAGGGAAAGGGTTTAAAACAGGGGAGAAGAAGGAGCAGGACCAGAATGGTTTGAGGAAAACGAGGCTGAAGTTGCCCCTTGTGTGGCTTGACCTTGAGATGACGGGTGAGTGAAACTGTGAAATCAAGAGGTGCACCACCATTGATGTCAACAATATCTACTTTTCTGAATGCAGACAGTTGGGTCTCGCTTGCAGGTGGTGGCGTTCGCTCTCTTCATTCATTAGGGATCTTTGCCCTGACTGCTGTTCAGGTTTTAAAGCTGTCAAAACGAGAAGGAAGATCATGACATTCGCAGCTTTGCATCTAAAGAAGGAAGCGTGTATCATTAAATCTTTGATCGCACCACCATCTGCCCGTGCACATACGCCAAGACGACTCTGGAAGTCGATGTATTGCCATTAAACGGCTATCTTTCGATACTCTGGATTTACAGCCTTTGGAAACCCAGCGAAGAAGAACCTCGACTTTAAATTTTGACTTACAATTTGAGAAGGAACTAACATTTTCTTTGAGCCAGGCTTGGAGGTGGAAAAGGACCAGATCATCGAGGTTGCCTGCATCGTCACGGACGGAAACCTAGAAAAGCAGATCGAGGGTCCGGACCTTGTCATCCACGCCCCTGAGGCAGCACTAGACTGCATGAACGACTGGTGCAAGGAGCACCATGGAAAGAGCGGTATGCACCCCCTGAGTTGGTTAGGTTGAGGAGGGTTTCCAAACAGGTTTGAATAAGAAATGACCATCTACATTATTGAAACATTCACGCGGAATCCGATTCTCCTGGACACCAACTGACAATGCCCATGACTTTCTGGAGTGTTCCTTTCTGCGACAAGACCAACTTGCCTGTTTGACAGGGCCGCAGTTTGCTTTAAAACGCTTGAAGAAAAATCTGTTTGACCATCGAAGATCTTTGTCTACAACCATCATCAGGCGTTCACGAATCCGTGTAGCTCACGAAAGTCGCAGGCAGTAATTCTCTTGTGCTGACTGAAAACCCATTTGAACCCAGTGATGATAAATCTCTTCTGCTCACCTAAGAGGATTAAAGGACTAGAATTTAGCTTAAGAGCAGAGTGAGCCGAAGAATGCCCCATACTTACTGAGAGAATGAGGCATCTGCCGCACAAAGCTTATCCCGATGTTTGGTGCCCTTCTCAAAAGGATGCATAACAGCAGTTTAAGCAGACGCAGCTGTGTTTGTGCAGGGCTGACGGAGAGGGTTCGGAGTAGCACAGTGTCTATCGAAGAGGCGGAGGAAAAGGTAGGTGCAGGTTTGTTTCGAGGACCAGCCAAGACGTCTTGTTGAAAGTATAGCTGATCGGAGCTTGAGTTATTAGTTGTTCTTAGATCATCATTTGAATCAAACCCCTGGTTCAGTAATCACCACTTCTTGGAGCATTATCCGGACCAATTTTCGGTACACTTGCCGTCCTTCCGGACTACTGGCTAAGTCCCAACTCGTAGTCGCAGGTCAAACAGGCCTGTAAACTGTCGATCGGTTTCGTTGATTGGTATCCTGGCAATGGCCAATCCAAGATAGAAGGACTATCGGCGAAGCTGAACGCCCTTTGCTGAAAGCCAAGTGCACCAACTTGGCAGACGTGAATTTGGGTGATCGTATGAATCCATAGATCTAGGAATCAGTTTCCTGAGGGATGTCCTTCGAATGTTGAAACTCCACTAAAACGTTCTTGACTTGACCTGAAGGATGACCCTCGAAGCTGGCAGTAAAAAAGTCTCAAACAACTTGGATTTCGAATCTGGGGTCTTTTATCATAAGTTCCCATGTCGCTTCCATGCAGGTGTTGGTGTTTGTGCAAGAGCATACAACGCCCGGAGCGGCGCAGCTAGCGGGGAACTCGATCCATGCGGACTTGGCGTTCTTGAAGGTATACTCCTGCCGACGACACCCAGTCCTGGAATGTGCTCTTTCCCTGCGAAAATGAACGGTGAAAACCATGCAACTGAGCACACGTCATTTGGAAGGAAAAATTTCTTCAAATTGCTTTGAGCCTCAACCTGACGAAGATCCCCCCATGAGTTTCCAAGTGGTACCACTAGCTTCAGAATCGAAGTCACTGGCGTGTAGACTAGTTAGAGAGTCAGGAGTTGGCAGTCGGTTGTGACCAGATTGTTTAGTTCCGGCAGTTAACATTCATTACTCCGTTCTGGCACAGCGGTATATGCCCAAGCTGGCGGCACACTTCTCACACGTGTTGGTGGACGTGAGTACGTTGAGGTCGTTGGCTCGGCGATGGTATCCGAAAGGTGAGCCTCGTCTTCAGAACCCAGTGAGTTGGAACCCCGTTACGAACCGCGGCTATGGCTCCTTTCTCTGCGGACTGCGGAAGCTCTGCTGCCCAGCTTCGACGCCCAGCCTACTTTGCTGCTTCTTGTGTCGTCGGTAGCTGATTGCCTGTCCCAAATGGTCGAAAGCTTTATCCGAGAGCAGGAAAAACAGATACTTAAGGCGGCCGTAGTGGTCGTTATCTCCAAGAGAAGCTTTCACTAAGTGTGATCCGGTTTGCTTTTTGTTGTTTCGCTGCTTGTGATGGTCCCAGGTACTTCGGACAGATTTGGCAGGATGCGCAGTGAGATAATGCACCTTTCTGGTTCGTGCAGATGCGGAGCGAGCACCCGTGAAAAAGCAAGAGCACAGAGCTCTTGCGGACATCAGGGAAAGTATAGAGGAGTTGAAGTACTATCGGAAAAACGTTTTCAAACGGACAAAAAGCGATGCCGCTGGTACATAGCTTCTGATATTATTGGTATCCCGTCTTTTTTTCTTCCCTTAGTCGACCGCACACCTTAGCTCTAGGCAAGCAGTCTGTATCGATATCTAGGCATGTACATACAAAGAGCAGCGCAGATTGTGAATTTGGCACTGACAGCAGTCCTCTCTCTGCCGTCCTGAGTAAGGGGGCCAGGTGAGCAGGATCAAGCACTTGGCGGCATTGCGGCTTTTTCTGCCTGAGAACAAGTTGTCTGGTCGAAAAAGTTTGCTGCGGGAGACTCGTTTTCATTGTGAACACCAGTCGCTGCAGACTGCAAGACCAGACAGGCCTTGCGCGGACTATGATGGGTCATCAACGACTTGTTCGACTTAGCTGCCGCTCCATACAGATTGTGGTTTGAACGCGGAAATTGCGATCTCAGGTAAGTGCTAGATTGTGAATGCAGGTGAGCGGCCGCCTCGTGACGTACGTGATTATTGGCGGTCCGCAAGTTCAGTGTGCATTTAGCAATCTGGCAAGCATGCATGCAGCTGCTCATGCGATACCTGCTGCAGACCCTTTCATATACATGTGCCCGTCGATCGTGAATGCATACTGTATATATGGCCGCAGCCAAAGATTCGACGATCCAACAACGCTTCATTAGGCTCGTACGTACTGGATATCCGTAGCCATGCGACTATGCAGTTGTGATTGGCATGCTGCCTTCCTAGTTACGTCGATCGCGATCGAACTTAATGGAAAACCCATGATCCGAAGTTCGAGCGTCCAATCTGACAGGGCAGACGGAATCCATACACGAACGCTATGTACACATGAACCCCACATAAAATCTGAGTTTCAAGGGACGACCCTACGACCGTAATTGTTCTTGCAGCGACTGGTTGGGCTGCACGATGGGCAAATCCTCAGGATCCCGGCCATCATCCACGCCCGGCAAGCGCCCCGCAATAACGGTCACATCTAGCTCATTGTCTACGTCCCCGGCCATGGCCTTGTGCTTGCTATCATATCCAAGCTTGTGTAACCATGCTCGCGCGGTCTTTTGCGAGATCCTTCGCGCTCCAGAAGCATCAGGGGGCGCTTCTTCGTCGACAGCCTCGGTTGCGTCGGTTTTCCGTTTCTTTGGTTTTGGGACCTCCGCGTCAATCAGGAGCTCGTTGTTGCAGTACTCTTGGAAGGCTCTGCACAAACACATCAAGCGGAGTGAGCATCTAAGTGTCTCTGGCACTGATCCCCGAGCTATACCGAACCACTCCAGAAGAGCAGTCAATCTGCCACCTGCTGCTGTACGACTAGCGGCAACGTGAGCAAGCTAGAAGCTGCTAGAGAAGAGCAGCAGTGTTGGCCCGTCGACAGCTCGACAACCTAGTTAAAGAGAAAGTTGTGCTTGAAAATCCGCCGTTAGAGATACTATAAGCAGCCAATGAGCTCGATAGTAAGCGGAAGCATCAGAACGAGCTGGCTTTGATTGGTGAGCAGCAAGCGCCCGGGATCCTTCTGGTGGACTCGCTGCGAGCTACTCGAAGGCAACAGTTGTCACGCCAGGAAAGCATCAGCTGCACAAACGGTCTGGCCAAACCGCTTCTATCGTCCATCAACACAGCCAGATCTCTCCTCGACTATCCAACAATGGCTGCTTCTGGGGACCGAGTCATGACCTCCCCTGTTTGCTTACCTGGACAGGGAGCCGTTTTTCTGGGGGACCCTTTCTGGCGCCGTCTGCTCTTTGAGCCACTGCTGTGCGCGCGCCTGCAGGTGTGGCGCCTGCAGCAGCCACGGGCTCTTGGCGTGCTTCCCGCGCTTGGACTCGGAGAAGGTCCCGTCGCCACGCGCCGTGAAGTCCTCCACCCAGTTCATCGCGGACTTTGCACTGGTGCCTGCGGACTCGCCAGCCGCCCTGCAGAGAGTTAAGAACACTTCAAACGTGAGAATTGGAATCGGCTTCAGTGTGGGTATGGGGATCGACCGGAGGAAGGAGAACGAAGACGATACGGCTGAGGGGGACGGGAGCATACGAGCAGAGCAAAAAGAACGGACGAGAGAAAAGGAACGAAAACAGGAAGGTGAAAGTGTAAACGAAATTAAGCATGGCAACAACATTTTTATCCAATGATTCAAGGACTCTTGCTTGTAATACAATCTAGTCAGCAAACACGTCCCGTCACACGAGATTCCACCACCGAAACATTGTAAAAGTCTGTGCAGCAGACCAACGGTTGCGTTAGATAGATACCGTTTGTGAAGAAGAAGTCGGACTAAAACCCGGTGAACATAGTTGTCTGCAACTAGAGGAATACTCGGCCGGAAAGAGAACAATACTCTGTGATGGTACGAGATCGCTGCCACCACTGGTCATCTACTTTATAGAGACATTTCGGAGTCCTCTGAGAAGAACGGCGAAAGCATGGTCGACCTCCGACGGATGTTTGAGTGTGGTTTTAGGAGGCTGCGTTTGAGGAATGTGATAAAGTGACTGGGTTGATCCAGAGCAGATTACAATCACAGAAGATTATCAACCTGATGACTGCTCGCTCTTTTGACCCTAGCTCGACTTATCAAGCTTAGAAGAAACGGTCAAACAGGCAACTACGAGAACTTCGCTCACTTGAACGCCTCTGGCTTCCTGAGCTTCCCCTGTTCCATGTGCTTAAAGTACTCTGCCACACAGATCAGCTTGCGCGTGTCCATTGGCAACCGCTTGATCAGCGAGATGGCAAACTTCTTCTTTTCCTCATAAGCCTGCCGCTCCTCTCGGTCCTCTGGCGGCCGGACAACCTGCGGCGGCCAAAAAGCACTCTTTCTGATGTTTCTGAGACCTTAATCGACTCCTTGTCCTGACAAGGGGTCAACAGCAGTGACAAGTGTTGGTCGACCACCCTTGTGAAACATCTCCCAACCATACATTAATATGAACGAACGGGTTAGAGGGTTACTTTCAGTCCAGTATAGAGGCTTGCTAAGGAGTTAAGGATCTGGCTGGGGTTGGGGTTAAAGCCGAGAAAGTTGCGGGTGAGGCCACACTTCCATACTGCCTCATCATCCATCTCTGCAAGCTAAAAGACATTGAAAATCTGACTGGAATGAATTGGATTCGCAGATACTGTACTTCAGCAAAGGAATCATTATAAACTTCGCTTAAGTACAACAACTTCCAGTTAACTCTGCTTAGTTAGATCTGCCTTCTTTTGCATCATCCTCTGCTTCATGATTGACACAAGTTCCATGGTGCATCAATGAAGTGACCAGATGAATTTCAAAGCTGCCAAATGGTGCATCTATGAAGGGACCAGATGAACTACAAAGCTGCCAAGCGTACAGCTTTCAGGTTTTATACATACCATCTCAAGAATCTCGCAGCACAAGCACACTGCACAAGCAAACCTTCAGAAGCCCGTTTGTGTTCCAAGGCCGAAGAGGAAAGAAAAGCTAGTTCAACGTTGAAAAGCATGCATAAAGAAGATTCATGATGTTTGTCACATCAATAAGCAAAAAGGCACTGATGCGGCATTCAGATGTTACTAAGTAGAGACCAGGCTTATCCACAATATTGAATCTTCTCCGCGTACCTCTCCTCTCTTTCCCCTTGGGGGGGAAGCAATATATGATGCCTGGGCCCCCATGGGGGGCAGCCGTAGCAGGGGGTTCTCAAGGGCAGGGGCAAGCGGAACCACTGTCACGTCTGCAGACACAGTGTTAAGTATCTGTGTACTTTTTCCCTTGAAATTCGGCGGTTAGTCAGCCCATGGATACTTGGGCCATTTAAGGTCAATATGTGTTCGCTCCATCAGCTCCCGAGAGATCAGAACAGTCTTTCCCCAGCAACTTTGAATGATCAAGTCTGAGCCAATGCATCTGTGCAGAATATGAGCAGGAAATATGCGCAGATTGGGGCAGTCCCTCTACTAGCTGAGAAACATCTAAGTGTAAACTTTACTCCGCTGAACTTCTACTTGCATTACATAAGCTGTATACGATCATCAAAAAGCACATTTGCAAAGGGATGCAAGCGGAGGCTATCCATCTACTCTTTCCTGTCCACTGCACAGACTCCCAACCCCCTGCAGCCATCTTAACCAAGTTACAGAAAACCGCGAGACTAGCTTACCAGGTCCATAGTTGGGGGGCTCAAACTGTATCCGTCCAGTGGGAACAGGTGCAAGCGGAATGCCTAGTGTGTCAAACATTGGGGTCAACACTGGGCCCTTCTGGCCATTTGCAGGGTCCACAGGCACAGGAGGCCGGAAGTACGAGTAAGGAGTTGGCTGCGCCATCCTTCAGATTGGTAGGTCTCTCCAGAATCTGAGGGACTCGACTTTTGACAGCAACGAGCTTGACAATGGAGACTTGTCTTCGGCCTCAAAGGGTGCTCTCGCAGGCAAGAAATGAGGCAGAGTGCCTGTGCTTCAGACGTGCGCAGGAGACGAAGTGCAAATCGAGCTCTGACCAAAGAACGAGAAGGCACCAGCTCAGAAGCTCAATCAGCAGCTGCCTGGGGGAAGAAGCAGCTCAAGAACGCCCTTCCAAGCCGAGAATGGCTCCCTCTTTCTCTTGCCGTCCTCCCTCAAAAGCACTCTCTGCGAAGAATGAACAGAAGGGCAGGGGTGAATGCGACGGGGCGGTTGGCGTTCATCGGACGATTCAAAACTGCTGATAAGTTTATCTTACGGTCAGGATCTGATATCAGTGGCATCGGAGGAGAAGGACCGCAAGCGTTCCGTGTTCTTCGGGCGGTTTGTTTGAAGGGAGGAAGGAGACGAGGGGGCCGCGGCCAGCACGTTCAAGGAGGGCAAACCCGCAAAGCCTGCTCAAGCTTCTGTGCGAGGTTTTGAAAAGTCTAGATTCTGCCAAATCATCCGCGCTGTCTCGCTTCGAAAAGCTTGAGGAGGAAGGTCGATCACAGCCAGGTTGGGGGTCAATCCATTGTCTTGCCCTGCGTAGCGATTTGGCGGTTCAGCAGGCCTCAAAAGGTGTGTAGTGGGTGGTGCTCGTGAGGAGTGCCAGCAGTTGCTTCAATTGGCTCTAGATAGCACTTGGAATATGCGCGGGTGCCTTTGGTGACTTGCATAGCAGGGTGTTATGGCAAGCGGCGCAGGATTTCGGGCTGCGTCTCGCTTTCAGCAGTTTGCCAAGTCCTTCGGTGGGGCAGCACAGACCGCGGGGAGAAGGGCAGGAAGTACCGGCATGGGAAATGTAGCAGAGAGTGCAAGTAGCACAAGCTGTAAAGGTACAGCAAGGCGTGGGGCGCCTGCGAATGTAGGAAGTTCTGGGCGGGTTCCGAGGGCGAGCTTGTTTGAGAGCGAAGGCAGCATGCACCATAGTTTTGCGAGGTACGATTCAAGCCACAGTTTTGTCATGAAGCGCGCTTGGCGCTGTGATGGGGAAGTGGTCAAGGCACTCTTGACATCATGTGGACTATGCTCTGGCCCGTCTGATTTGCACCACCATTACCAACTTAGATCTGTTCGGATGACCTTGCACAGAATATTCCTGTCTGACTGCCTTAAGGCCTGCTGGAAGTTTCTGACTTTGCACCTCCTTGCCGCTTTGCCAATGGTGTCAGTTGACAGCATTGTGTACCCTTTATGGCTTCATGGTGACCAGTGGCAGCACATCCAGTCACAGGAAGGAGCTTTTCTGTGGAAACGCAGGTCAATGCTCTTTCATTCAGACTTGACCTAGAGCGCACATATCTGCAAGACTTTGCCAGACATAGAGATAGCTAAATCAAGAGTACCTTCTGCTCTTTTATTCCACTGCCAAAAGCGTGGAACAAGGTCAATGGAATCCCTTGCAGGTCATTGTAAGATTTGAGACATATTCAGTCAGCTCTTACGTCTGCAGTGCGTCGCGAAAACCTTGTGCAACCCGCTCATTGTACCCGCGATATGCGATCGTGGCGGCTTCTCGGTTAGTGTCGATGCTGGGAGTGGAGGGCGAGCATACAGCTTTGCAACAAGGTGAGCGGGTTTGGGATCTGACTTGATCCACGTTCCCTAAGCTGCCTTCTTCTGCCTTCTTCAGCAGCGCTAACCCATTTCAGCTGCCCTGGTGCAAACGCGGTTTGGCTTTCCAACTGAATGACTGTTTGATTG
This sequence comes from Klebsormidium nitens, assembly GCA_000708835.1. Taxonomy (NCBI): domain Eukaryota; kingdom Viridiplantae; phylum Streptophyta; class Klebsormidiophyceae; order Klebsormidiales; family Klebsormidiaceae; genus Klebsormidium; species Klebsormidium nitens. Next base: position 50,964 of record DF237087.1, on the reverse strand, counting down.
TTCATGTAATGGAGATTCCAATCAACTGTTGCTGTGGGTTTCTTTTACCTCTTCTCTTCACTGGCTGCCAGAAGTTCCTCACTTGGCGGTTTCTCGGTCGCCAATGTCATGTCGAGTCCCAGAGCATCTAAGCAGGAGTAGCTTTTAGTAATGAGTGTCATCTCTCACGTTTGATCAATGGTTTTGTTCGTATCCTCATCCGCTATATCGCTTGGCTCAGATGACGACGGTACTTGAATTCTGGGGCCAGAAGTAAACGCAAGCTTGACGTTGAGACATTTGAGCAAGGCGTGGCTAGTATCCTCATCCGCTACATTGCTTTGCTCAGATGACGACGGGACATGAGCTGCCCCGCTGCAGATTCATAGGTAGCTCTTCCGTGCTTGTAGATGCTTGGGATGACACGTGAAGCCGTCGACCTCTAAGAGGCTAGGTACTCGGACTCATCTTTACGGGACAGATTGGAAGGAACCAAATTTGAACATTGTGTCTATACATGCCTGCAGTCCATCCCTTGGCCGGAGTGTTTCACACTCCTAGGTGAGCAAGTCGGTTGACAAAGTCGAACCAGACTGCTCATCTGGTTAATCAAAGGAGCAATACTATTGTACATTGTAAAGCGGAAACATTTTCTGGTAGACTTACGTAGATTAGCCTGCAAGGTGGTCACTGAGTATCATCCATCTGTCAGGTTGAGAAAAGGCAGCGGGTGAATCAGCATGCCCACACAAAAATTGTGGTCATCTGCCCTGGAGCTCCGCTTCAAAGTGTTATTGCTCTCCACGGGCCAACTCGTGGCAATGTCTTGCTGAATGAATGGTCCAGTTGCAATGCTTCGAGTTACCAAGGACTCGATTCCGCAGAATTTAATCATTGTATGAGGCAGCATGATCGTGACCAAGGGTTGGAGATGTCGAACTATGCAAATGCTGCGCATCTGTTTCAACACGAGTGCATGCTCGGATCGACTGTATGCCAGAGATTCTATCAACTAAATAAGGGCCTTAAGCACTAGTGCAAGCTGGCCGTCATGGCCCGACGCACATCCAGCACTATTCTGACCGCCAATAAAAACTTGCCGCTACGATTAGGTCATAAAGCGAATGTGGTATACATTAAAGCCACATATGGCAAGTTTCGAAACTTCGTTCAACGGTCAGCAATTTCCAGCTTGGCCCCGGCTCCCTACAGTCTACCGCACCCGCATGTGGGCTTTCACCGAACATCATGTGATTTTAGTTGCATACATGATGCAAATAAAGAACACACAGCGAATGGTCGATATCAGAAGCTCAAAAGCACGAGTCCTGAATGTACGTATCTTTGGACAAAATTTAGCTGGTCAAACACAGTGACCAGCACTTGAGCTTCGTGAGCGAACATTCAAGCGCCGCGGCTACACAGGCGTGAGCTCGAGCGGCTCTCCTTGTGAAGCAAGTTGGGACCTCAAAAACGCGGGTCCTTTTGCTTTATCTTACTGTTTCCGGCTGTGCCGTGGCAGTGCCTCTCCGCTCGGAGCGTCGTGCCACTTGCCACCACCTGTTCGTCATGTCTTGGCGACTTTCCGCAGCTCGATCACCTTCGTTTTTGGGCACTGCATTTTCTCCCAGCTCACGGGGACCATGCGGACGCCTGCACGCACCGTCCGTATTGCGTTAACCTCAGGAAAGAGACATCAGGAGAAGGAGCAGGATCACCAGATTAACGGCGTCCGGTCCATTTTCGAACTAGGCGGATGCACACAGTCGTCGTTTACTTCACGTCTGTACTTGTCTAAGATTAGCAATCAAGAGAAGGTGACTGCTCGTTGGCAGGCTTTGTGAAGCAAAAAGGTGTTGATCGACGAAGGACCTCTAGGAGAGTTGTGAAGATCGTGGAAATATTGGTTGATGGTGAGAGACATGAACGAAAAAACGGCAAACATCAAGTACAGGCTGCGAGTCGAGGAAGGCTTCATCGTCGCCGGGCGCTCTCTTGCACTTCAGCGAGATACTCTCACGTTCTGACTGTCTCAACCAAAGTGCTTTCCTTGATGGAGTCACAGACTCGTAAAGCAACTCGGGCGGCGAACAGCTCCGACGGAACAGAGACGAGGTTAGATTACGTGCTCAGACATTGATGCTCAATCACGGGCCAAAGCATGTTCGGACGGGTCGAACATGCTCTCCAACTGGCTTTCCATTGAAAAACAGGATCGGTGCGCCGTTTGAGGAAACGTGTGAAGAAGACTGATTGGAAAACTCAAATTTTTGAATCGCCGAAACACAACAACAGACATTGGGTTAGTAAAATATTGGGATAAGCATCAAAAATCCCCTCGGAGGAGACCCACCTGCTGGGCTCTTGGCGAACACCACTCCCAGCTCATTCTTGGCCGTTGAGAGGTAGTAGGCGCGGGCGTCGCCCAAGGACAGCTGGCAAGACGTGGTCAGGGATACCGCAACGCGGAGACGAGAAAGAAGGTGAGATGGCCTGGCAGAAAACCAAATCAAACTTGCGCTTTTGCAAGGCCAAGCAACTTGAAAAATTTCGCAGGTCGCAAGTTGCAAAGGACCAAAGAAAAACCCAGTTTTCAAAGATGCGATTACACGAAACCGAATCGTGTGACGAACAAGTTCGTGAGACGAACAAGTCGTGCAGGGCATGACTCGACAGAGAAAACTGCAGTGCAAATACAAGTAACAGGACACGTGGCACGCTTGTAAAGGATACGACTTCTGCCCGCACGATGTCGCCTGGCCGGAACGACGTTGCGATCTCGACCTTGTCGATCTCCGTAGCTCGGACGTCTTGCTGCCTGCAGAAACAACACACGATTGGATCAGCGAGAGGTCAACACCGGACGATTGAAATATGACACACAAATCTCTTTCTTGGCTGCTGGCACAGCCGCGTGTAGAAGTAGAAGCACCTGACGAAGAAGCGACTATGCGCAAGTGGTGCAGGGAAAACGAGAAGCGAAGTCTGCATGTAGCTTGCTTGAATGAAGACAGGCGTGCAGTCCAACTGGCGCTTTGATCGACCAAAGCGCCAATCTCAAGAAGAGATGGGGGAGAAACTGCCCAGACATGAGCGGTCAGCTTCGAACTGTCCTATCGGCTTGGACCCAGAGCCAGAATACTTACCTAATGATTCCGGTGAACTTTTGCGTCACTGCACGCAGGCCGACACACAGGATGTCGGCGGTGGCCTTTCTGTGGTCTATCCGCACAACCTGGACGAAATGAAAGGACGGTTAGACCGAGGATCCCCCCGTCCAGGGACCCCTCACGTCCCCTCCGATCCACGGTGCAGAATGTCCAGAACAGGCAAGGTATGCAGCCGTTTGATTGCAGCACAAGGCACGATTGCATCAGAGTGACGAGCCGTCAAGTGTGCTAAAAACGGAATGAAGGTGAGTGCGAGCATCAGTGCCCCCCTTCCAAAAAGCGGACAATGGGTACGCGCGTTTGGAAGAAGAATTGTCAACGGCTGTTTTTTAGAGGACTCGAACAGGACTCCCGGGATTCCATCCAGCACATACGCGACTTCGGCCACCGTCGAATATATTGATACCTCAACTTTCAGGCCTGTGACAGCCAGCACTAGAATACGCCCCAACTATTGCAGCGCCTTCGAAGGCACCAGAGCGAAAGATCCACACCAACCAGTGTAGAGATCCAGATTCTACTTCTTGAAAACGTCAAAGGAATCTAACCATACGTTCAACTTCTCCTTTCGGGGATTGCGATCTCTGCACCCGATGCAGATTGCGGGAATTTGGGCCCTCAGACGAACTTGACTCTACCCACGAGCAGCTGACGTATCGTGCTGCTCCAACCCCAGTTGCACAGCCTCATTGGATCGTTCCTGGCCACTCACTTTTGCCGTGACTGTACTCCCCGTCTCAGGCACCGCTGACCGCTCCTTGCCGTTGATCACTTCGATCACAGGCAGCTGCAGCAACCAGAGAAGACGCCTTTGTGTACTGGAGTATAGCACAAGTGTCCGAATAATGTAAATTCAGAGAATTGTGTACACTTGATCTAAATAAGTCTCTACCAAGTCAAACAGCCTGCATCACTGGATAGAAGTGGACAATTGACAAGTCCAAAGTACAGTTCTAAGAGATACGATTAAGGCTGGTCTGCAAGCAAGCCCGTGTTCAACGGGCTCGAAAGATAAAATTGGGGGTCACTTGAAAGCATCTAGATTAGGTGGTTTCATAAGTGGTTGCTCAATAAAAGCCAACGCGTTGCCCTGACGTGTCCATGGAGTTTCGAGATCCATCATAAAGAAAGTCCAAAGGTCTTTGCATAAGGTTATTCTAATCTTGAAACAAGAGCGGTCGGTTTAGTTTACCACACAATGTGAGCTTAACCATGGTATGGCGAGTTTGTGTTCTCTTTCACAGCAGAGGGGCGTCATAATCTGTCCCGTTAGTCATTACGCTGAGTTTTCATGTCACATCACAGTTGCTCACTTGAAGCACATTGCTTATTGGCGCCCCATTCAGGACATCAAGAAAGTGGTTGATTTTTGAAGAAAGTAGGTAGACCTGAAGTGATCATACTGAGCCCTTCCCTTGAAAATCTCAATGCAAGCCTGCCCGGAGCATTGATGGCCTGTTATCCTGCCCACTTTCAGGGCCCCCAAAAGTAAGTGAACTCTTGAAAAACAGATTCACAGACGAACAAGCTGCCAAACATCTGAACCTTCAAACATACAAGGAGCGCTTCTGTTCCACGACTGCCACATCGATCTCTACCTGTGCTTACATGCGCCAGTGTCAAGCTTGCCAGTTAAGTGACTCGATGTCTTTCTCCAACATCTAATTACGACCACTGAAAGCAGGCAGCGCCCTAGAAGGGACAGAGTTGCCACAATTTGAGATCGTACATAACTCACCTGCGCTTTATCGGAGGCCCCAGCTGCGGGCGCCGAGATGCTTTGCTGGCCCACAATGGACGCACAGATGTGATCTCCCCGCACGTGTGTTCCTCGACCAGAAGTATATTCCGAGACTCTCCCTAAAATATCACCGGGCGTTTTCACAGCATTCTCCTCCCCCATTTCGGCTTGCAGACTTGATCAAGCTTTATTGGAAAAAGAGCCCGCGATTGCCACCGCCATGTCTGCAAGCAGAAAACTTGCTTCTAACGGAAAAGGCCTGCACTTGGACTTGCAGACTTCTGACACCGCCGCCTCGTTTCGAGGTTTTTGGCCTGAGGCGTTAAAAGGATCCAGAAAGCAGATGTACCATCATCTACTGAAGGCGCAAACAACGTTCCAAGTTGCGTGCATTCAAGTTCTCATATTATTGGCCAATTGCTCAACCTAGGAACGCGCGTGGACTCTGGATGTCAGAACTTTGGATGTTAACGGTTCACGAGCAGGCGGTAATGGTGCATCGGGATTCCTTGGATGATCCCGGAGAATCCTGGTGACGTAACCATCTCCGTAAATGGTTTGAAGGTTGCGTCACAAATCAGACCACGTGAACACACGTGGAACCTGTCATCGAAGTTTCTGCCACATGTGCGACAGAAATTTGCCAGAATGTGCCATGGCGGCTGTTTCAATCAACTTCCGCAAGCTGTTGCAATGGCCGCTACAGTAGAATGTAGAAGGGACGCGAAAATGGCGCTTGTTCATGACGAGCTTGTGACCCGTGTCGTGTAATCAAAGGACGCCAGAGCTTCTGAGAGGGCCGGAGAGAAGCTTGATCCAAGTTCTAGTTCTGGTTGAATGGGGGAATCTTTTGCTTCATGTCCAATAGTCTGCTGAATTCCAGCTTCAATAGCCAAAATTGAACTTTCAATGCCAGCACACTGGACTGCACCAACATCCTTCAAAGTAAGAGGCAAGCAGGCCAGAGCTAGTGGACGCCCCTTCTTGTGGCCACAGATTCTCTATATTTCTCCCGCTGCCACATTCCTGCTTCTTTCAACAGCGATCCTGGGCTCTCTGTTAATTTGGTTTTCAGCTTCACTCCCCCAGACCCACAAGAACCCCATTGCAATGGCGGCAGCCGTCAAAGCACCCGCGACCATAATAAGCCCACTGTTTCTCTCCCACGGGTCTCCGACGCTGCCCATAAGCGACACCCCAACGAGGACGTTCCTTGAAGGGCTGGGCAGACAAATCTCGCCAGTGCCAAAGGCGATCCTGGCGGTGTCTGCGCACTGGACCACGTCAGAGCCGAGCGTGACGCTCACAAATGCGCCTGAGACAATTCACGACTTTTATGGTTTCCCTGCCGTGCTGTATGAGGTGATCAAAGAACTCTTGCTGTGATTCCGCGCATATTGGTTGGCTCAGTGCCTGTCAATAGAACTTATCGCTGGCTGGGAAATTTTATACTAGGACCAGACCTGGGATTCTTAGAGTCTGACATCTGCATCCGCTTCAGAACCTATGGAAGGACTGATCTTGACGCTCTCTTCTGGAATGAAAGACGGGCTACTGACTGTCTCGCTCGTCTGGATTGAACGACACTTGCACAAGTTTGAGATGAAAACGAAATGTTGTCACAGCAAAGCTTGTCATGCGGTCTTACATCCGCATGCTATTAAATACAAGAGGGGCAGAAGAGACTCGTAGATGTATCATATTGCGATGAAGCCTTAAAAAAGTGTGATCGTTGCCCCGACCGCACTATGAACATTTCCTCATACAAATACAATTCTTCTTTTTCAATGCAGCAAAGATACCCTGTCCCTGGCGCTCCTGAGCTGGCCCGCCGCACCGCGAGCTTGCTTAGAGCGGCGGGGCTGCCTGTGAGAGAAGACAAGAAGAGGGGCCTGGACCACGGGGCCTGGGTGCCCCTCAAACTGATGTACCCTGAGGCACAAATACCAGTGGTGCAGGTGAGGACAAGTGCTTAGGATGGAAGATTTACGACACGTGTTGGAGTCCCTTTCCAGCATGCTTTCTTGAGATTGACTCAACGGAGGATTAAGGTCAGCAGAGACTCAACCGAGGAGCAAGGTTCAGCAGAGAAGGTCCTGTCTATCCCTCAACTTGGTCATGGTCAGCAGCGTTTGGACGTCTGAGAATTCCCCTGATTGATCAGTCCAATCCTTTTGACTGGCTCCCAGGTTACGAAGCTCGTATCTTGGGCCATAAAGCTCCTCTCCTCAGCTTGCATGCCTCTCTACCTATCCCAAACCTGTTGTTTGCAAGTGACTTCTCTCTCTTACTGGAAACGATCCTTTCTCGCTTACGCGGACTCTCTTTCTCGCCTCATGCACCTAAAGTTTCTACTCATTCAATCCACGACCGAGTCCGACTCAACGATCGCTTTTTGTCATCTGAGATTCTCTCTGGGCTCATTGAAACCTTGGTCTTGGCTCCTGACAACTTCCCTGAATAGTTGTCTCGGTTCTGACTCGTCCTTCCCCCAGGCTGTCTCGCTGCTTCGTTCACCTTCTGAAACTTCTACGTGCTCATCGTTGCGAACTTCAGAAACTACTTTCAGATTGTGCGATCTCTAAACTACGTATCATCATTGCGATGACAGCTATCGGTCATGCCGGATAAAGACGCCGCTTTCCACTTCCGGTTGGGGCAAGCTCTTGCCCCCCTGAAAGAGGAGGGAGTCCTTGTGATGGGCTCCGGGGGGGTCGTCCATAACTTAGGAGAGGTCTTTGGTCGTACCCCTGCCGCTAAGGGCGACGGCAACTGGGCGAGAGACTTTGCGGACTGGCTGGACTTGGCGCTCATGGAGAAGAGGTGAGGCGACGGAGTGGCTCTTGTGAGGAATATACGAGCCATCGAAGGACTCCCTTGAGGAAGGGGGGTCTTTCTCGTCGACCTGAAAGGGTCTTTGCTTTTCCTTGTCTCTATAAACGGAGAGGCGAGGTAACGAGTTCCTCTCCTTATTTTTCTTGAGAGGAGAGGCGAGGTACTAAGTTTGCTTTGACGCTGAATCTCTTAGTGGGACTTAGGACGCGTCAAGAAAGACGGAAAGGCAGCCGTTGCTGGTTATATATGGGGAGCAGAATACAGCAAGGACATTGGGCCAGGCGAACTGATCATCATATCGAAATCATGAATCAAAGTATAACAGCCCAAGCACGGCCCGTTCTCGAGAGCTTCGATATTTTCCTCCATAAAGACCGACTGTGTAATCTGACTTTACTTTATTAAACGATTTGCGGAGCATTCCTTTCTCCCGTCAACTTAACCGTCGTCTCTTGTGATGAACGACACGCATTCTGAAGCTGGCATTCGCTGCGTGCAGATTCTCTGACGTTTGCTCGTATTTGGAGAAGGCTCCCCACGCTCGGAGGGCACACCCTTCTCCCGAGCACTTCCTACCCCTCCACGTGGCACTTGGAGCTGCCGGAGAAGACGCCGAGGCAAGACAACTGCACGACAGTTGGGAGTTCAAGGTTCTAGGCCTGACTTCGTACGAGTTTGTACCAAAGGGCAATGTACCTGTGGCAGCCTGATTGATACGACCAATTCTTGTAGCTCGATCATCGTGTCTGCTCTAAGTCAATCATAGTATTAACATGGTTTACATTTGTGCTCTATGCTTTCAAGCCTTCGCATTAATTCTCGAGCGAAGTGACGAGACATTGGGTTGCTAACCATTGATTTGACCGCAACGGTGTAGAAGACAAAATTGTACATCGGTATCGGAGTCACTCCGTAGTGCACTGAAGGTTAAAACGTGCAAGCACGACTTCATGACAACGAGGGCCTGTACATAGAAGTAGCCGCCGTCTTCAACCTCAGCCTGCATCTGCTTCAATCATAGGCTTGAATCTTCACAAGTGGACCGTCCAACTTGAATCAGTGTCACATGCATCATGCACGCTTTCGGATGTTGAATCGAACTGTAGTCGAACTGTAGTACTTGAACTGTAGTCGAACTCTTCGACTTGAGACCCGGCTTTGCGGCGCTTGTAGATTGAAGTTGCTTGCCAGACTCATATACCGGTATAGTCTAATGTGCATGCACTCTTAAAGTTACTCTGACTAGTGAAAGAAAAGCTCATAAGCAATTCTAAGCCATGAATCGGAAGTTGTCGGATTCGGAACTTATCACTGGTTAAGCGCGATCATTCATGTACGCACATTGATATGCATGTGATGTTCGACCGCATATATATGGCCATACAGACTCCGGCCATCGCAAATTGGAACATGCACTGCACATATCAAAACACTAAAAAGTGTTTGCCATGCGGTGCAGCTAGCCATGCACGCGTCCGGTCCACTTGGAAAGGAATACCATTCAACTTGATGCTTTGTGGTTGTGTCGAGCATTGATTCGATCATTAGATGCACAACCTTATGGGCCATGTCTGGCAGAGTGATGCCAATGATTTGCAATCTTGAGCTTTCACCCTGCGATGATCATATTAATCCTGATTAAGGAAAAACGACTGTCTGTGATGATGAATTAACATGACATGACAGAGATGTCCATCGGTGGATTCTTCCATGTGAGCGAGTCTTTATGTACAGGAAGCAGACACATATCTCACAAGCTATTGGCAGTCACCGTACGAGGATAAGAGTCAACTAGACGAAAGGACTAACAGAGCAGGGTCCTCCTAAATAATGACCTATGGGAACCTAAACCTACAGGCAGTGCAAAAGCTATGCTGACCGCAACACGGGCGGCGCAAGTCTCCCTCATAAGCATCTCTATGTTCACAGAACTTGCTATCTGCTCGCACTGAGCCATCTACCTACTCAACAACTCAGGTCACCTTGTTTTTGCCCTTTCCAACTACGTCCGGTTCGGTCTCACTCACCTCATCCTCATACTCAACTTCCTTCTCATCTCCAGAACCAATGTCCAGACCACCTTTGGCTTCAACCTTCTTCTGATCGCTACTGAAGTCTGACACAACCTGCAACGAAAGAGCCGCAGTGGTTGCCGCCAATCATAGAACAAGAAGAACTCACCAGTTTGAAGAGTTTATTTGGCCAAACCGCTCCAACATGGCACTAGTGACCAAGTTTAAAGCCTAGTTGCTCAGTCAGAGGTTAGGCTCTCCAAAAAAAACCCCGCTCCAATTTGACTGATTGCCTACTACCTACATCTTGATGTGACCCACAAACTTTTCAATCAAGGTTCGCAAGTCCTAAGTTTTTACTTCGCCTGAAGACAACTTGGTGCCCATAAGAGCAGTTGTTGAGTCACGAAGTCTGTCCAGGGAAGTGAAATTGCAATCCACTCGTTTTCCCTTGAAAAACTTGGTGTGGAAACCAAGCTTGATCACATTCAGCAGAACACAAGCCAGCGCCTTGACCACCACGAGATGCTCTCTATTTTGATACTGTCAGCTCATTGCAGGCAGGACCTCTTGCTGATTAGTCCCTGAAGTTCAAGCCACAAAGCTGGATAAAAAATCAAAGGTTTTGAGGCCTGCTGGGACCAACTCCACTGCACAGCCCAGGCTCTGGAGTCGGCAAAAGTAGAGGGAGTTTTGAAGGGGTAGAGCCTCATTGCATTGGACAAATTCTGCCAGTGAAAGGAAGAACGGAAGCTTGAAGTGGAAGAATAAATACAGCCTGGACTAGGTTAGTTCTCACTGTGGTAAGCTTTCGAAGCATCCAAGCCAGAAGCAAGCCCATAAGGATTCCTGGAACGAAGTTGTGCCAGTCTGCCCAACTCTTATCCGCAACGAAGTCGGGAAATGCCATTACTACCTTCACTGTATTATAGTCTTTGTTCAACTAAGTTCTTCACTCCAGTTGAGCAAAGGGCAAACTCTACCAGATGATGTTTATCGCTCGCATGAATGCATCAAGGACAGAGGGCTTTCAGTTCGATAAGCAACACAACTGTATCGGAGAGAAACCTGTTGAAACTGTGAGCATCCCCTATGATATGCTACCGCAATAGTAAAGTGGCAACACAAAACCAACATGCGCCACCATGCAGAACCAGGTACCTATCTAGCTCAGCTGTTGAACAGGCTACAGGTACCACGAATTTAGAAATGAGAGGAAGAAACCCTTTGCTGCTTGCATTCCCGCGGCAGGCAATGCCAAAGCCTTGGCAGTGAATTTCGGATTTCCGATTTCCGGTGACAAATTAAAGTTGGGAGTCCCATGAGATGCGAGGGAAAATTGGTACCGCTGTGTATCGCACCCTGCAAGTCCACGGCCCCCGGGGGAGCCATGACGCGCATTTGGCCTCGGGGCTTCAAGTTGAAGGTCTCTTCTTCTGACCCGGTATGAGCTACCGGGCAGCGGATACGAGCGCACGGTACCTACCACTTCCGAAGAAGCACCGTGACGGTTCAAATCGAATCTGTGGAACTTGATCTGTGTCAGAGAGTCGGAGGCTCGGGAGTCGGGACTCTGTAATCTTAGTCCGCCGTCTCAGTCTGCGCTTTGCTCTGTGCAGGTCTTGACAAGCCTTGGATTTCGCAGACTTCCAGAAAGTTGACGTTGGAAAGAAGCAGGACTCAAGGAGTCCGACGCAGCTGGGCATCAGCTCTTCTAGAAGCCAACCTACCGCCTTCAAGAGGCTCTCCTTTCAACAGCGTGGTGGGGACCTAGGTCCTAGGCCCAGGGCGAGGTTGGCAGTCGGTTTATGGGAGGGTACTTAGCGAGGAGCGACGGTTCGATGAGCTATAGCAGTGCCCCGGACCCTCTGGTTGATCGTCGAGGGGTGTCCTTGAAGACCGCTTGAGCTCTAGATTTCACCAGGCAGGTGTTTGAGTTGGGGATAGAAGGCCTTCAAAAAGTCCACAGGAGAGATTTGAAGGTGGTCTGCAAACATCTGGAGCGTGTGATCCTCAGCAGAAGTTCACAATGGCGGAAGGGACTATTCAAAGAAGACTGTCAATACCCCCTGGAGGAGATCAGAGCATTAACCTTTTCGATTGGAGTGAAAGTTCGGGACCTCCAACCCCAGACACTATCACCGGGGTCAGACGGGGAAGAGGAACCTCTGTAAGTTTGCTGCCAATCTTCTCCTGCTTTGTCAGCCTGTCAGTGTACGGCTTGTTTTATTCAAAGCAGGAAGTCTGCAATGCTGCTTGTAACACCATTCAGGGCAACCACCATGACACACTTAAGTTCGAGGATGGTAAATTGCGTCCTAGGTTCCTTTCAGAGCTTTTGGAAGTTCGCCGGTCCTTGGTTTCAGATGTTATATTCTGCCACAACGGGTCACTCAGAAGAACTTTCGAGCATATCGATACTCTGTGCTTGATCAAATTTGCAAGTTTTGGCTTAGTTGAGCGAGGCGACCAAAGGCGACAGAAAAAAAGTGTATCAAGTCGACATTTTCAAAGCAATTGCGGCTTGGTTGCAGAATGTAGCAGTTGGAAGCATCCCAGAGAGCCTCTGTCAATCAACATTGTTGCAATGCATCCAAGATCTGTACCAGGTGTTCTCATAGAGATTGACAATCAGCAAGGAAATGCCTGCTCCGGGAAAAAGTTGCCAGGAAAGGAAAATATAAAATCAATGGAAGCTCTCAATCACTTTCGAGAATTGGCAACCTCGCTCCTGAAGTGTGGGTGTAGGTTGAAATTTGGCAGGTCTGTTCTCTGTAGAGGAGGTTGCTGTTTGTCCTGTCTGGTGACGATCTTCTGTAACCCTATGCCATTGGTAACTGCTTGATTGTCTGGGTGATCTTGGGTGCCTTGACATCAGATATTGGTGTAAAAATGGATACTAAAAGCATCATTGCTTCCTCATTTCGACGTAGTCAGACCCCGCAAATCTGAAAGAATTGGTCAGATGAAGAACTTGCAGCGAAGCATAACTCATATTGGAGCGAAAGACCAGCATCGAAGTCAATGTGCTTCTAGATTCATGCCTTGAGGATGGAAGGAGGTTTTATCAGGCACTTTTGTGGTGGTGTTGTAAATTGATTCTTTGGCTTCGATAGTTTGGTTTTCATTTCTGTACCTTACCTTTTGCTCTGTATGTCGTGCAGCCAGGGAGTGGAAGCAAGATTGTCTTCGGGGACGAGAAGCCAATTGAGCATGAGACGATTCCCACGTAAGCGCTATCAGTGATATTGTATAAGGTCATGCACCCCTGGACATTGTACTAGCTATCTGCTTTTACCCTTGGCCGCCATTCTAATGATCCTCCAGTTTCAGGAGGAGGATGATTAGTCGCCTTCAATCAAAAGAGCAAATGAGGGAGTTTCATGCACCCCATTTGGTCTCGTGCATCATTCACAACTTACAAGGCCCTGCTATCTGACTATTCTAGCCACCTGAAGTATAGCTTCTTCATCATCTGGTCCTTGCTTTGTAAAGCGGAAGGCTCTGTGATTTGTTATTTGTGGCCTCTTCGGGGCGCTTTTTATGATTGACTGTAGTGTGTCGGACTCAAGTGTATCCTGGGTGTCCGCTTTATGTGAATATGGAAGCAGGATCAGCAGTCACTTAGATGCCGTCCAAGTACATTGTTATCATAAACATCTTCTGGACAAAAATGTAAATGGTAGTCGTGAGAGCCGACCCTGGGGCAGTATGCAAAGAACGTCCTGATTCACTTAATTGCTGCAGTGAGGAGCTTTCATTGTCCCGTGTTTAATGACTTGTATGGCAAGCCAAGTACCTTGTTGGCTCACTCTGCTCTTTGATTTTGTGCAGGAGACCTGGTTCTGCACAGAAGCACAAAGAGCTCTCAGGCAGTGGCATCTTCGACAAGGGCCCCCACTCTGAATCTTCAAACGCATTTGCCAACAACAATGATCAGAATAATGGCAACTACATCACAGACAGGCCAAGCACTCGTGTTCAACAGGTGAGTGCACCCTTCTGCTCGCTTGCTGCTCGCTTACGACTTGTACATTGTACACTGGCTTTCTTGCAGGGAAAGAGCGCAGTCGACTCTGGTTGCCTGACTTTGTGTCAGCACTACTTCAAGAAGCTCATATATCATTACCTGCCTATACTTGTTAGCACTAAATCAAGTCAGAGGGTTATGGTCCCTCTGTCCGCTTTTCGCACTTGAAGTTTCAAGAAGATGACTCCTTTCTGTAGCAAGCTCAATGTGAAGTCTGTCGGTCAGTGTCAATGCCGTTCTGTAAAGGCATACCTGCACTTGCTTGTGGAATGTGAGGTGCTTGTTTTAGGGCATCTTTTGTGTTGTTTGTGCAATTGACAATCAGTTTTTGCGTGGTTTGTGTAATTGAGAATCACTTAAAGCATATTGAAAATGAAAGTCGGTCTTCATGCTTATTGTTCTTGGTCTTACTTTTGATTCAGCCTGCCGGGGGAATCAGCCAGATCTCCCTTGGTGGTGGCTACGATACCACCCCTGAGAAGGTTCCGGCTCACAAGTTGGCTAAGTTCGCCGAAATCCGAGGCAACATGGAGGAAGAGCTGCAAAAAGGCAGTCCTGGCGAGTATCTGGGGCGGCCCTCAAGCGAGAAGAAGAAGGAGCTGCTGGACTCCAAGGTGTTTGGGCCGGCCCCCCCCTTCCGGCCGTCGATACAGCCACTTGCTCAGGCACATGCCGGGGAGAACGACCACATCTTCAAGATCTGGAGGGACGAGGAGAAGCCTTCTGAGACCCAGACTCAGGTGCGAATCCTGAGAAGGCGTTCCCTGATAAACCATGTGCTTCTATGACAGTTTCATGCCGGTTCCTATATTCGACTGACGTACAGCTGAGAGTTTCCAAGTTCCAAGCAGATTTGTAGCTTGTTACATCTTTTGTCTGCTCAGGAGAACACTATTCAAGGAGCTCGACCTCTTAAGTGAGAGGCGCTAGGGTCCTCTAGCAGTTGGCGAGGTGACCTTTTCAGACTCTTCTAGAGCCTCTGCTCAGAGCGTCTCCATTTTGCTTACTTTTCTTCCAAGCATCTCGTTTCTGTTTACAGGGACCTGCGGTAGGAGGGACAAGCCAGGTTGCTTTTGGTGACGATGGTCCTGTTGAAGCGGTGGCCAAGAAGTTGCACGATTCGAAGCTGGCAGAACTCAGTGGCAACAATATCTTCGACGATGGCCGCAGTCCTGGTCCTTCAATTATGCTCAGCGATCCGAAGCGCAAGGAGCTAGGTGGCAACGACATTTTCTGTGACGCAGTACCGCCAAAGCGAGACCTGATGGGTGCCAAGAATCCACCAGGGGGGCCCAGCACGATCTCTCTCGTCTAGCTTACGGTCGTTCGTGCTTGAGAACATTCAGTTTGGCTAGCGACTCGAGCATGCGCTTGTTTTCCAGATGAATCCAGACCATGGGTGTTGAAATGTCGAAAGCTTTGGATAATGGGAAGATAGATATCCCAATTAGGAAAGATTATTATTGATTAACTTTTGTGTAGCGTCCCTTCAATAGAAGTCGTTTCCTGTTGGAGTAGAACGTGACCGTCTACATTAGCAAATTTACCTCATTCGTATTGTTGTGGATGAGTCACACCCATTGACCTCTTGCAACAACATTGTTGAGCAAGCGATTCGTCATTTCTGATAGGGCAAGTCTACGTGCGGTGCATCAGCAGCCTGCCAGCCGTTGCAAGAAAGTTGGCCAGTTGTAGGTGAATCAGGACGCCATCGAATTGGACCGGAAGCAACAGTAAATTCATACTGATTGCAAAGTGCATGATCAAAACCTGATCGATCAACCACCAATCGCTTGTAAGGATGCTACCGTTTCCATGTTGCAATCAGACCTTTCCGACATGCAAGAAGGCAACATCTTGTGTAACGTGCTTTAGTAAGTTTGCAAGAGCCTAGCTGTCGAGCATCGGAACTTGAGAGAAAGAAAGAGACATGTGGGACAGGAAAAGCTGCGCGCCAGCAGTGCGTCGCCGCCGGACTTCGCGTGCCGGGTTACATACTAGTATTCCAGGCGGATTCCGGTGAAAAGCCGCCGAAACTCCATTCCGGCGGAACTAGCGAGGAACGGCTGTTTGATTTCAGCAAGATCCAGGCTGCACAAGTCAGGCGCCAGACAAGTGCCTATCCTACCGTCTACCCGCTTGCATTGCCTCTGCAAGAGCTTTGCAGGGAAAAAGAGTGCGTACGTGTTGAAGGCGCAGCTCTTCTAAAGGCTATCCTCTACCTGGCCTCTCCAAAAGTCGATACGATGCAGATTATGTGCAATGGGCGTCCTGAGGCTTTGGGCTTTCCAATCCCTCTGACGAGATTGTACTGATCAGTAAGCTGCAAACACTGCAATCATGTGTATCTCCATCGGAAGTTGCTGGAGAGCAACTGCTTTGCAAAAAGCGCACGCAATTGTGCTGCTTCTGTCCCTGTATGCAGCACCAGGAGAGCTGGGGGAGTCAACGGTTGGTCGCCGAAGGTTAAGCGCCGCAGAGTGGGGGTCCCTCATCAGCACAGGCTGGTCAGAGACACATGTCAGGGAGGCTTTGATAAGCAGGATCTCGGCTGCTGACAGGACTTCGCCCAGCACCTTAGTCAACCGCGTGCATCGAGCGCTTGCTCAAGAAACTGCTGACTTGGAAGGGCAGCTGACATCGTCCTCTGCCAGGTGGCTGTACCTGATTGGCAGCCACACTAACTCCACCGGAAGAGTGCTTGAGCTGGTAGGACGGAGTGCTCATCATTTGTCCGCTCCAGGCCCAGGAGACGTGCATTGGTTCATGGCATATCTGTCAGGCAAGGATGCAGAGGTACTGAAACGGGATGAAGCAGTGGAGCACGTTCAGGCAGTGCCCCAGACCCTGAAAATTGAGCCATCTCATTTGGGCGCCAAGCTACTGGCGCTGCAGGAGTACTCACCAAGCTCTGAGCCTGACTCCCTGCTAGAGCAGCCAGAGACGTTGAAGGTCGTCTTAGTAGAAGGGGCAGTAGCCAGCTTGGAAGAAGCTCAGAGCTGGGCGGGTGCTTGGGAAGATGCCCTGAGAGGCGCAGCTGTTGCCAGGGACTTCTCTTGTACGCCGGAGGGGGATCTCGCCTGTAGCGATGGTGTCCTAGTCTCGTGCTCTGCGGAAGACACGGATGCGGTTGTCTGCGGACCGGTCTTGGCATCAAGGTTGGAGTCGGCGGTTAGTTGGCTGGCGGCCAGACCAGAGTCACTGGCTGTTGAGATTAAGAAGGCGTTCAAGCCACTGAACAAGTGGGCGAAGCAAGTGGTCCAGGTATGTCTGAGATCTACTGGAGCAGAGGGAGTGTCCTTGGTGACGTTTTTTGGGACGCCTCATTACAACTGAGTACCATTTCAGAAAAAGTTTCCTTGGGATTTGTTGGGGGAGGGGGTCGCTTCGCCAGAATCAAGTAGAAACGGCCTCTGAATCCTGCTCAAAGCTGTGGTTTTGGGCACTGCACTGGCTTGATATGCACCTTTGCTATTTCAGCGACTAGGTTGGCCGTGGCGCAGAAACGAGCTTTGTGATTGCCAACAGCAAAAAGGGTGCTTAACTCCAGCTGGAAGTCAACCAGTTGCGGACACGCGCATGGAACCCGGTTGCGAAGACTGGACGCAAAGTCTTACGAAGCGTCCCCTCCTACGGGGCACAATGCTTCTTACCGCTCAGTGCGTACCACTTTGTTGCTGTCATTGCTCTTTGAAGTGTTCTTGGCTCTCCAATAAGTCAAGACCTGAATTATCTTTCCAAAGTCGTCAAATTGCTCTTCTATGTTGGTCTGATCCCCTGTGCTTTTACCCGTCGCGTGCAGAGCACCGGCGGTGCCTCCACCCCCATCTTCTCCTCAGGCCTTCTCGGCCAGGGCGAGGTCATCGGCCTCGCCGACACCGGCATTGAGATGAACCACTGCTTTTTTCTGGACGAGGACCGCCCCACTCCGTTTAACCAAATCGACCCGCTCCACCGGAAGGTCGTCCAATACATCACGTTTGATGACAACACCGATGGCGGGGCGGGGGGGCATGGCACGCACGTTGCGGGAACACTGGCGGGGAACACGTTTGTGGGACTGCATCCATATGCGGGCATGGCGCCGGGGGCGAAGATTGGTGAGGCTACGAGAACAGTGTCCTCGGAGGTCCGTGCGTATGGCAACTCATACTTGGGTGATTGGTATGTGTGCTATAGTGGATGCCCTGCATTCTTTCGTAGGAGGCCGGACTGCCATGAGTTCGGTTGGAGGGCAGCCGTTTGCCACATCTCAAAGCCCGTCCTGGGGTTTGCGTTCGTCTCTTCATTTTAATGCAAGCCTTGGATGAGGCTAAACAGCGGACACAACCACCTCGTAACCCGTTTTTCAGCAACTGTTTCAGTATTGTTGATGAAGAAGATTGACATTGTAAGCTGCACTTAAAAATCAAGCCGTCTTACCTCGAGCCACAGACAGCCTACGAATGCAGAACTGGTCTTAAGGCAATAAAGTGCTCGTGGTTGGCAAAGCAGATCAGACATCTCGCCCGAAACAATCTATCTCGGGACAGCGTCGTGGTGTTGTCATGATATTGCAAGGGTCCCGGTTCATACTTTTACCTTACATTTTGGTCATATTACATCGTTTTGCAAACCCTCCCTCTTGAGGCCTTTTTTAAGAGGTTGCCGCATCTCTTTGCAGCGTTCTTCGATATGGGCTACGGTTCCGCCAGCACGCTGGCCGCCCCTGTATCCCTCCGTCAGAACCTGTTCCCGTTCGCATTCAAGGCGGGCGCGCGCGTGCATTCAAATTCTTGGGGGTCCTCCTTCGAGGGGTACGGATCGGACGCCCGGGATGTGGACGATTACATGTACAAGAATCCAGACTTTTTGACGGTGTTTGCGGCGGGGAACGATGGCGACAATGGGACGTTCACGATCTCGAGCCCTGGGAATGCAAAGAACTGCCTTACGGTGAGATTCGAATCTTTGAATCGGTTTCACAGGTCGAGTGAGTCTTGTTGCTTGCCTTCTCTGAGGATTCCAGTCGAAAGATCAGTCGACAAGTTTCTGAAACGTACATATGTTCTGGCTTTACGACTCACCTTCCCCATCTTCAGGCGGCTATGATAACCACAAACGTGTTGGTCCGCCTGCAGACGCTATCACACACTCCTCGTACGAGCTTCGTCCGTCTAAGACATGCTGCTGCGCTTCTTACATTTTCAGGTTGCGCATTGCTGTTCGCCTTGTTGATAGGCGTGCGCCCAATTCTGTTCTTTGTTGAGCTAACTGCCTGCTAATCCGCTCACGTCAACTCACAGTTGGGAGCGTCCCTGAACCCTCACACGGCACTTCGGTAGCAGAACGCCCCGGGCCAGCATACAGAACGACAGAAAGACGATTGTGCACCAAGTCCGTTTGTCCGCTGACGTTGTTCCAAAAGCTTAACGTCGGGCATGTACCTACCTGCTGTTCCGCTGTCGTCATTTTTCCAGGTGGGGGCGTCCCTCAACGAGCTCGCGGCACTCCAGCAGCAGAACCCCGGGCTCGGCTTCGGGCAGCAGTTAGACCAGGGGACCGTCGCACCGTTCTCCAGCCGGGGCCCCACCACAGACGGGCGCATCAAGCCGGATCTGGTGGCGCCGGGGATGCCCATCTTTTCGGCGTACGGCCAGCCGGGCGTAACAGCGGCGTCCGACTGTCAGATGGACGCGCAGCAGGTGGGGTTCGGACGTCCGTCTGGATGAATCTTGCGCCGGCCAGCTCAGCGTTACCTTCCAGAGACAACCTTCTCGGCTTTCACGACTCTCAAGTGTCTGTCCTTTCTTAGGCCTCATTCTGTCGGCGCAAGGTTGGTGGAAAGCAGGGGTGCCCTACACAAGATTGCTGTTCTTGATCTCTTACTGGAGCTCGTGGCCTCTGGCAAAAGCAATTGATATGGGTGACTTGAGGCGGTCGGGAAGTACTTTTGGGATTCGATCTGAGCACCGTCCCGCCCGAAATCTGCGATCTAGGTTGAGCCACTGTCTTTCTGCGAAGAAGCTAGCAAGGAGAGCAGTCTCTCATGAGCTGATATGAATCGAGTAAATTTGAGGCATTTGCCAGCATGTGACGTAGTGAAGGTTCCAGTGCTGACCGCTCCTTTCCGACGTGCAGGGGACGTCAGTGGCGACGCCCGTGGTTGCCGGATTGGCCGCGCTGGTGCGGCAGTACTTTCGGGAAGGCTACTACCCCTCAGGTGACTCACATTGCTTTGCGCACCTTCTCGAGCATCTTCATTGGGCTCTGGTCTCGGGATAACATCCGTTCACGTCACATCCTTCTCGCTGTTGGAGGATGTTACAAAAATCATCCTTTTAAAGATCATATAATCTGTGGCGCGGTTGAAAGGCTCGTCGGGCTGCATAGCGGCCCCTGGCTTGCCCCGTAGCTTTTGATTGTGCCTCCGCACTTCGCTTAGAGATTCTCCCTCTGAAAGCCGCTGAATACAGCTTGCTGAAACCCAGTTTAGGATCTCTAGAAGTTGCCGCCTTGTCTGATTATCCTTCTTCGGTGACCGGCATTCGTCCTGCTGATGTTAGTCGGTTTTGCAGCAGTGAATGCAGCAAATAGTTAAAGCCCATGCTTTTCCCCTGTGTGCAGGTTCCCCTGACCCTGCATCCAGTCTTGGCCCCAGCGCAGCTTTGGTCAAAGCCGTGCTCATCCACAGGTAAGCGGTCCATCAGTCGGCATTCTGGGACAGGGGGCACAAGATCCGTTTTTGTCCCGTTACCGTTCCGTTCCTCTTCCGCCAACTGGGGTTTGCTGTGCCGTTGGAAAGATCCTGAACCGTTGCGAAGCGCGAGGTACATCAGACACAAAGAGAGTGCTTTAAGCCGTCAAATCTCTGAAACAACCAAAGCCTGAAGACGTTGCCAATGGTTTGCGAGTCGTATCAGATTCCAGAAAGGCCTCTTGGGTGGCGAGCATCTGAGGATCTCTGTCCACGTGTCAGCCTCTGATTGCTGTTCCTGTTCATCTCCAGCTGCGTTGCAATGACCCAGTACCTGGACCCCAGCAGCAACCTGCGACAGCTGGGGACGCCGCCAGACCCGATCCAAGGTGAGCGCATTCACATCGCTACCGTCGCCAGGGAAATTGCCTTTCAAAGGCTTCAGCATTGCAGTGGACTCTGCTCCACATGTAGGAGTTTTCTGGAAACGAGGGTGCGATTTTCAACTTAGTTCGACGATGCTTTTGAATGCAGCACATGGATAAGCTCTCAGCATGGGGACTTGAAGATTGACTCGGTTGCCAACTTATGCCGTAACGCAACGGGTGTGACTGTTGGTGGACAATAGTATGACCAACTTAGATTGCTTGTTTGTAGAACTCAAAGAGCCACGTTGGTCAGCACTAACCCTTGATCCAAACCCAGGCTTCGGGCGACCCGTCCTTGAGACCGTGCTCGCTTTCGCGGCCACGCCGACCGCCGCCCAGCCGATCGCAACATACGTTCGAAACGGGGGGGCCGACGGTTCCGTGCTAACAAGAGGACAGGCGCACACCTACATTGTGACAGTCAGGAGCAGCAAGAAGGCACTAAGGGCAACGATGGTGAGAGAAGCATTCTCGCGTCTGATTCGTATCGTCCTTGAGTACCCGAGATGTTGGTGTGTTGTTGGAAAGCTCGACCTCTCTGTTAACGCAGGGCGTTTTCCTGTCTACGACTTGGCTTGCATTCACTTAGTTTTGCGGAGGGATTGGCGTCCTCTGCTCTGCTTGCGGTTTTGCCCGTGGCTAGAGGTGCACATATGTAGAGGGGGTTCGATGAGCTTGCTTGACTGGTAGTATCAGAAAGATTTGACAACTTTCACAACAAGTCTCTGGAGGGTATTTTGAGGAACGAGGCTGTTGAATTCGCTGATATCTGCCCTCTAGACAAGCTCCAAACGTGCAACCTTAGGGTTCAACTTCGAAACGCTTCGCTTTTAGTTCATGTCCCATCGGCCAACCACTTTTGACACGCCTAGACTCTTATTGTAATCATTCACAAATACGCTGTCTAGAGGCGTCCTTGGTCATATCAATCGCAGGCGCCGTGATCCGACTAGAGGCTTGCGCTTCAAACGGACGCCCTTCGGAATCTTGGATTCGTCGTTGATCCGCTTTTCTAAATATTCACCACGATCGTAGAGAAGTCCGGCCGTCTTTCAAACATTACGAGAGTGGGAAAGCCCAAAAAAAAAAAGATAATGGAAGATAAGAAATATGCACCCTCAAACAACGTGCATCCGAGCAGGTCTGGACGGATCCCGCTGCCGCGCCCAACAGCCTGTTCCCCATGATCCACGATCTGGATCTGAACATCGTCGATCCAAACGGGACCACGTGGTTCGCAAACGGCCGCAGCAGCCCCGACACGTCAAACAACGTCGAACAGATCACAAGTAAGCGGGGCTTTGGGTTGACGTCACAGTTCTGACGTCACTGTTCTAGTGTCATCTAAGTCGGGTCTTGATCTCGTTGAGTGTGTCAGGTTGAGATTTGTTCAGCCCGAGGTGCTGAGGAGTGCTTCTCAACGGTCTTTTGGAGAAAGCACGCTTTGGGGGCGCTGGCCTGAGGTTAGACGAGCTCCGGAGCATGCGTTCTTGCACGCCACGACTGGCTAGTCGTGCTCCTCTCGACTGTGTGCAAAAGAAACTGTTATGTCTCGTACGTGCAGTGTTCTTATGTCGTTTTGGAAACGAGTAATACCTCGTTGCGATTGGCTGGTTCTGATCCTGTCTCGGGCAGCCAGATTAAGGGACTTCTGCAAACCGACCGAAGGACTGACAAACTCACGGGCCTTGTTTTGCAGTCCAAGCTCCTTCGGTAGGTAATTATAGTCTAGTCATAGCAGGAGCCTCAGTAGCCGTAGGCCCGCAGCCTTATGCATTGGTTGTTACAGGAGATTTCGCACCGGTAGGCCCCCCTGTTTTAGGAACGGCATCGACCAGGAATAGGGCCAACGCTCAGTTGGACAACGGAGCTTCTGCATTGCGGATAGGAGAGAGCAGTGCGTTGTTGGTGTTGATCGTAACATTATGGACAGCCTTATTCTTCACTGATTACAATGCTGAAAGTTGACATTGAGATACTTGCGTCGCGCCTGTGATGCTTCTGTTGCCTCCTATTTACGTTGGAAAGCATAGGATAGTGGTATGTGAGAATGCTGATTAGTACGATATGTGACGTTACGACAGGTCTTAAATCTTATACATGGCATGCAACATCTCTTAAGAAGTTTTTGAATGCTTTCGCGCTCGGTTGATTGCAAAAGAGAGCCAAAGTATACTCCGATACAATTGTTGCCAATGGGCTGGGGCCTTCAATTGTTGCCCGGCGCCTTCAAGTGTTGCTCGGCCGCGATCTAAAGATTGCGTACATGCGATCATTGACCCTCCAATTATACGTGCAATGTACGGTCAAACATTGATCGCTGTCGGGCCCAAGATACGTCATCTTTAAGATGGCAGCTATTACGCTTGGTTGCAACCCGTATCACGTCGGGCCCCATCACGTTCTGCATTCGTCTTTCACATTGAGCTAGGGCGGCTCGATGTACGGCGGCAGATAAGTTTCGATTTTATGTTGACTTGGATGTATGTTGAGTTATAGATCAGTCCCTGGGCTCAAACAAACAAAAAACCTAAACCAAAAGTTAACATGCTCGACGCACCCGTACCCACCCTAAACCCCCAAACCAACCCCACCCGTCCCCCGGGCATGATCTAACTCAACATAGCCATCGAGAGCTGCTAATCGACCATTGGCATGAGCGGCCATGCAGGCCCTGCCTGCATCATTGGCCCGGGAAATGGACGTTGAACTACAGAACTAGCGGTGCCACCAAAGTTTGTGTCAAGGGCGTTCCGGGATCATTCCTGCACCATAACTAGGTCAGACCTTTACCAGGAAAATTGTGAAACCGGCATTCTACCGGGGACCTATTCTGGAGTTTTTTTCCTATATATATCGGATTCTGAGGCCCCGGTACCTGCCGGTGGAGGTAACGGCGCAACAAGTAGCGGCGCGAGATCTCGAGCGAAGTTTCCCCTCGCCCCTGCTTGCGCGCCTTGAATCTTCGGAACGCCCAACATCTTCCTTGCATTTTCTGAAGCCGACTCGGGATCTGTGCGGGTGTGACTCTGGCGCATGCACTGCAGAGTTCTTCATGATTCATACATAAAGCTGGTATCATTTAAGTGCAGAAGGGCATCCAGAAGCCAGCTTTGGGGCTGTAGGTATCATGTCGACACAAGACCCTGAAGACCTGCCTGTCACCAAGCCTGGCTGGAAAATGGGGCACTAATCCAGCTCGCTCGCCGTTTGTAACGGCCTCATGTCGAGCGCCTCTGGGGGAACCTTATTCGTCGGTGGGTCTTCTGCGCTGTTCATCAGCTTCTTGCATATTGCTGCTGAAGACGGTTGCAGATGTTTGTGAGCTTTTTGTGATTGCTTTTCCTAATCTGTTGCATTTAGTGACATGAAAGAGGTGCTTTCGGGAAGCAGAAGGCCGTAGGACTCCAGCTGCCCAGATTGTCGAAGAGTTTGCATCGCGTTTTCGCTGCTTGTATCATGATGATCTTCATTCTCTCGCTCCAGATTGTCCCTCAACAGTGGTGCAATTCGCCTTTGTGTTGTCTCTTCAGCTGCCGCTCAGTATTTTAGCTCTCTCTTTCCTCCAAAACTATCTCATCACATGCCTTAAGTTTACAAAACACTGTTTTTGCTCATCAATATTCAGCGAAAAGTTGAAGTAGTTCTTCGGCGTCGTGCAGCTCACGGATCCCCCAGCCTGCTCGAGGGCGGCATCCCCGTCCACAAGTTCCTAACTAGACTGGGCCAGACTTTGCCCCGGCCACGCGCAATTCTGTGCATCTCATCTCACTGGGAAACCGCCGAGCCATGCTTGACGGCAACACGGAACCCGGAGACCCTGACCGACTATGAGGGCACTGCGGGGCCCGCACAGGTGCGTCGTGGGTTTGGCTCGTCTAGTTCTGGTTTGCTTTGTGTGGTCGTCCTCCCCCAATTCCTTCCTGATCCGCCTACAAAGTCCTCAGAGATCGATGTCCGCTCAGGTGGTTTCATTTGTAGATGTTCCTCGATTTACACACCTTCGAAAGTACCGCCCGCACCTCTAAAGGCTCAATTGGTGAAACGATTCTCGAAGCAAAGCTGAAAAGAGTCCTGATTTTGTGTGGCAGTCTGTGGCAACCCCCCACCTCCGAAAACACTTTGAGCTAAAAGATTGAGGCGCTATCCGCAGATTGACTTTCGATGTTCCGGGGATTCAAACCTGGCGCGGCGGGCGGCCGAGTGCCTTCAAGTGGCGGGGCTGAAGGTGACGCTGAATCACACGCGGGGCATCGATCATGCAGTATGGGTAAGCAGAGTGTCAGAACCTGTCCTTGGCAGTATTTGCCAGTTGGATTGGTTGTCTGAGACTGGTTGCTGAGATCAAAGCCTGATTATGATGACAGGCCTGAGATCTCCTTCGTTGTAAGAGAACACTGCTGGAATCACTCAACAAGGGCCCCTGGTTCGAGTTGAAAGGCAGCAATCACTAGAAACGCAGTCACAAACGGAGATGGTAGGTAAAGAGTCTCGTCTTGCATCATCTTTCCGGCTGGCCCGAAGATCTATCGGGGCCTTCAGTGATAGACCCGAGCAGTGCTTATCTGAGTAAGCGAGCCCAGCAAGTTCTTCCCTGTGGGCGCTTCTGCCCTCCTCTTCGAAAGCTCAAACGGACAACCGAAAGATCTCAGTAGCTCTCGTACAAGCTAGCATGCTCCTCGATTTCTTCGTTTTGTGTCGGGCTTTATTGAGGTACCTTTGAAGCCATCAATTCTTTGTGCATGACTGACCCCAAAGGTGCCCTGACCTCAAAAGTGCCATTGTCTTGACTGCTTGACACCATCATCGTGACATCATTCCCGTCACTGTTTCAGGACCCCCTCCGCTGCATGTGCCCCTCCGGTGACGTCGCCGTCGTCGAGATGAGCGTCCAGCCGGCCAAGCCCGCGGCGCACCACTACGAGATTGGTCAGGCGCTGGCCCCGCTTACCAAGGAGGGTTATCTGGTGATGGGCTCCGGGTTAGCGGTGCATAACCTCAAGCATGCGGCTGAGAGGGCAGATGTGGCGGGCGGCGCCCCCATCTGGGCGCAGGCGTTCGATGAGTGGCTGCGGTCGGCGTTGCTGGAAGGGAGGTGAGGAGGACGGCCCGCAGTCTGTGCTTGGTCGATTCGCTGCTTGCTCCTCTCAGACTGTCTTGCACTTGAGCAACAATCGAAAGCGTTTGATGTAAGGTTGGCGTTCAGGACGCAAATGTCACAACTGCGCATGTCGAGAAGAAGGCAAGGACGGGATTATTTCGCTAAAAGGAACGACGCATTGTCGGCAAAGGATTCCGATTGCGTTACTAAGGATCAGCACCAGAGTTCGTAGGGAAGGAAGGCACAGGTAGAACTTTTGGAACTGCTGTGACAGCCCTTAGTGAAGTGTTTGCGAGAAGCTAACCTGTCCAAGTGTTGGGGCTTGTTGAATCGGAGTATTCGGCTGGACCATATGCCGGTCCAAGTAGATAATCTGTTGATGACGCATGTGCATGACACCTCCGCCTGCAGGTACGAGGACGTTGTCAACTACCGCACCAAGGCCCCGTTCGCCAATCTGGCGCACCCCACACCCGAGCACCTCCTGCCGTTGATCGTCGCCCTCGGCGCAGGAGGGCCCGCACCCCGGACGCACGCCATTAACACCGGCTTTGGCTTCGCGAGCAACAGTCAGGCGTGCTTCTACTTCCAGTGTCAATCCGACTCGCTTGAGGCGGACCCGGTGGCGAGCGCCCTTGGTGTGAATGCCCTCCCGCTGTGTCAACTCCTGTCCGCGAGCCTCTCGAAACGGACGGTTCCAGTGCACCGCCCGAAAACCAAACGGAAGATGCTGGCGAGCTCTCGGCCGGCGCCGATGCTCGTCTCGGAAGCTCACCTCTCGGCGCTGCAGAAGTGCGTGTTGGAGCAGGCCGGGGGGGCGAACCCGGGCGCAAAAAAGTCCCCCCTGGAAGAGCGGCTGGAGCACGTGCTGGCTGCAAAGCAGAGTCCGCAGTTAGAGACTCTAACCCGCAGTGTTAGCCTGGTTAAGAGAACGGCTAACCAGGGGTTGACCGGCAGCGCCCAACCTTCAACTCAACAGCAGCAGTTCTTGGATTCAATTCGAGCCCAGCGGCCGGTTTCCGAAAGTTTAAGGTCCGTGGTTAACCCAGCCGTTAGCTCATCCGGATTTCAGTTTGGAGAGGGTTCGCGGGAGTCTCTTGGTGCGGGAGAGGCATTTGGTGGGCGGTCACAAACCGATCAGCAATTTCCGGACGCCCAGACGGAGTTCCAGAGCGGATCCCCGGGGCTTGCCTGGGCGATAACTGGAGGGGTTAGTAACCCGGTTAACAACCCACTTCGGGGCGTAGCCTCTAACCCGGGCTCACCGGTCACGTCTGCTGGAGGGGGGGCCAATGCGCAAGTTCCTCCGATTACGCGCACTCACAGCGCTCCCCTGCAAAACGTGCCGCGCCCGGGGGCCTTGCAACAAACTTTAGAAGCGCTCTTTCGTGAGTCTGGGAATGCGGGGCAGTCCTCGGATTCAAGTTCGGGGGGGCAGCCTGTAAGGATGGAACAGAAGCATGCAGCGCAAAGTTCGTTAGATGGGTCATTTCTGGGTTTGGACCGGATAGGTTACGGCCTTTCGCCGGGTTCGCAAGGATTTGGGGGCTCGCCCGGTTGGCGGTTGAGCGAGCCGGCGCATTCTGGAACGGAAAGAGACCGCGCGGATCAGGGCGGTTTCGCGCCTCGAAACGAGGCGGCAAGCCACCAACAGGAGGCCGCAAGCGGGGGCCTTCATCCTGGTGTGCTAGAAGGGCTGAATTCGCAACAAAGAGCGACTTCTGGAGGGGCTTTCAGGGGAGGCGGGTCGCCAGGATTTGCGGAGTCGTCGTTTGGCGAGCGGGAAGGGGGGGGGGTGCTCGAGCCCTAGAATCTGGGGGTGCCACGCTGACGTGGGGGGGGTCGCCTAGCGGCGCGTTCGTGGGGGCCGCTTTGGAGCGCAGTTTGACACCCCCGGAGAGCACGGCGAGTGCAATGCTCCCGGACGAAACGCAGCGAGGGGGCGCTTTCGACGGGTTTGTGAGGAGGGAGCGGGTCGACGAGTTGGCGACAGGGGGAGGTCACGAGCAGTTCGCGAGGGGGGTCAGTTTCGACGAGCTACCGAAAGCGGAGCCAATGGTAGAAACTAGAGAAGGGGAGGATGAGGACGCACATGGCAAATGGACGGCGGAACAGGAGTATGCGGCGGACGCGATGCTCGCGGGGCTGTCGCAGCCGGACTGGTGGCTGTGGGGTGGATCGCCGCGACTGGAGGAGCCGCAAAACTTTGAGCGGAAAGACGACGGACCGGACGGTCACACAGGCGAGTGTTACCCCGTCGCGGCGGCGCAAGAAACGGCGGCAGATGCGATGCTGGCCGGAATGTCGCAGCCCGACTGGTGGTCGTGGGTGGACAGTGACATTGATGGCTTGTGAATGATCAGCGACAGTCTAGTGTTTGCTCGGCTAATCAGTGTAAAATGGGCGCCCTTTACTTTTTTCTAACGAAGAGCTGTATGTGCTGTTGGGGCCAGGCTGGCCGTCTAGCAGTTCAACGCCCGGTCCTTCTTGAGACGGTATTAAGGAGCCTGCTTGTGCGGGCCAGGTACGGATTGAAGAGTCTTTTAGGAGCTATCTGCTTGTTGGATAGTTGTGCTATGCTTAACGTATCAGAGAGGAAGATCGGTCGAACAATAAAACAGCTGCCGCATCAAGTTTACATGCAGGTAGCCTGAAGCCATTGATCGGCATTCAATGAATGCTGATTGACGGCAAATATGTATGGACCCAGTCTGTGCACTCACACCGTGGCACATCCGAGCCGGGGATCGACTCAAATTTCTACAATCTAAGTTGCGCACAATATGCATCGTGCATATGCCGCCAGGCTCGCGGTTGCCTGCGCATGTGGGCCTTGGGCCATGTGCAGTATGGGCCACTGGATTATAGCACAATTGCTGAGCGGCTCGTGCGACGGTTTCAATTTATGACCGTAATTCGTGCTCTGCAGCATCTGACAAGATTGAATTATACCACTAGCTCCGCGCGAACATGGGCCATTGATCCATCACGCTGGAGGGGCGCCTTCAAACACAATTCCCAGATACGACCCCGCATGGCTCTAGCAGAAGGTCGCGCTCAAGCTTTGCCATGCAATGAGCAATCAGTGCCAGTTGGCGACACAATGGGACCACTGCCAGCTGCAGCTCGTTTGTCAAGAAGCTCACGAGTAAGAACATTGGTCTAAGTGAGATTGAAAGGGCAGCCTCAGTCGAGACAGTATTACTCGCTGAAAGATGCCTTCCCCTCGTCGCAGCTCCGTCAAGCGTGCACTTGCGAGGACGGCCCGTCTTAGGCGAGCGAGGTTGAAAAACAGAGTAGTCCGAGGGAAGTCCTCTGCTCGAGCGACATCTGCTGGGCGATCGGCGCTCCAAATAACCGGGTAGTTTTCCCACGCACTTGGCGGCCTGAGCGATGGTCAAGGAGCGAAACCCCATCCGTCCTCTAAAGAGCTCGGCGAAGATTGCATGCGAAAAGACGTCAGAGGACGCTCACGGCCGAATGGGCACCACGAAGGCCGACGACCGCCCGGGCTTCTGACCTGGAGGAGCAATGTCACGGTCTTAGAGGATGCGAGTATCCAGAGGAACGTGGAGACCCTTGTTCCAAAGCACTCAGATGTGAGCAATCTAGCAATGCGGAGAATAGAAGGCGGGTCCCGGACGGGAAAAGCGGGAAATCTGCGCTTGGGTAGCCGTGTGTGCGACGATTTGCCATTGTTATGCCATTAACTTGTGGCGAGCTCAGGGCCGTAGCAGGATCTTGTACTAGCATGGTGGAAGAAGTCAAGAGCGACGCTCTGAAGAGCTTCACGGGTTGCAGTGCACTCAACACTGAAGTTATCCAGAGTCAGCAGATGCGCGCTCACAAAAGTAAGCGTGGGCAGGTTTGAAGGTAGGCAGGCAGGAGCAATATAACGGAGTAGCGCAGAAGTATGGCGAACAGGAACAGAGCCGCTTTCCAAGGTCCCGTAATGGTCGGAATCCACAGGGCGCTGTTGGGAACGGCCCAAGATGCAATCATTGAAAGCCACGTGGCAGAAACGGTCTGCTGATTTGAAGCGCGGAATCCCATCGCTGCCGAGGTGCGCTTTTCACATTCAATGTTCTTGGTCGAATCACTTGGCCGTTAGAGCACAATGGGAAAGCAACGCCAAGCAAAGCGAATCTGAACCAGTAATGACCGTCAACAAGAGTCGCACACGGCGGCCCCTGCCAGCGAGCGGGTACGATCATATCAAGCAGAATTGGACTCCTTCGTATCAGTCATAGAGTACCCGTATGTCGCATGCTCTTCTCGCAGGTCTATACTTCATAGGGAACCGCCATTCGCTGAAATCCAAAAACCGTGCATCCAGAATAGACCAAGGAGGTCCCACCCGTCCTCTCAACCCATCCGAGCCGTCAGATCCACAATCAGCGGCTCACATTCGTTCTCGCAGGCCGCCGCACAGCCCCGCAGCGCCTTCTGTCGATCCCCCGGGTCGAGCTCGTACCCCGTAGATGCGCGCTCGAGCCGAACCTGCCGCGCGACCGCGTCGTCGCACGAGAGCTTGCACGGTTTTGCGCACACTTCGTCCTTGCTGGCGGCCTCCCATTTGCTGCAGCTCTGCTCCCCAGGGGCCTCCTCCATCTGCGTTCCAAAATTATTGGCCTTCCAAAAGTTGCATCTAGAATTCACCAATTGAGGCGTTACAGATGCAAAGTCCCAGGTCGAACGTGCAGATCGCAGCAAGCAGCAGGGGAACCGGAAGGCACGAGCATATTCGATGAACGCACGACTTTCTGGGCAGGGGTGCTGCAAACGCTCGAGTAAAGTTACTGGCCGTCTGTACTTGCTAGAGTCTTCGGGGTTTCAAATTTCTAAGGCCCCCAAGCCAGGAGGTAGCTTGTCCGTTCGTTCAACCTTCCAATTACCACGGTAGCACACTGCCGGGAGGAACCCGGCAGAGACTGGTGGATAATCTATCGGGCCCAAGAGCGAAACTGTATCTACCGCAATGCTCATGCACAGTTGAACTCGAATGCATGGTCCCTGAATCGGTCCACCGTCGATGAACCAGAAAACTTCATGCCAAGGGTAACCTCAAACCCATGTGACTCTGAATCTCTCCCTCGTCTGCAAAGCAGAGTTGTGGTCGATGGGGAAGCGGGCGCCTTCTCGTTTGGTCAAATCCACACGCCATTGGTACGCAAAGAGAGGCTTATCAGATGCTGAAAGTCAGAAGTAGAGGTACCCACTGCATCATACCTTCATGCCAGTAGGCAGCCCGAGAAACTCCGGAGTCTCCGCGTTGGCCCCTACGCATTTTGCACTGCAGGGAGGATCAACAGACGACTTCTAGACAGGAGCAACAGCTATCAGGTAGATACCTGAATAACGAGTGAATGCCCTGACAGCGACACCATCCAAACCGCATTTGGATCATGAGAGATTTGAACCTTGCATTGGCCGAAGACCTTTCAGGGCTGGCCGCAACTCATGAAACATTGTGCGCTGGGTAATGTGCAAAGCTTCCGCTTCATGCCCCCGTAGATAGCTAAAAAGGTTGAGAACACCGCAGTGAGGTATTGAAGGTGCGCATCGACCGGCAAAGAGGCTCACCATACAGAGGCCGTAAAGCCTTTCTTACGACCAACAATGCGCCCATCTTCGATTTTCTCAATGAGAAACTTCTTCCTGCAATTAGAGTTTGCGGGTCAGCTAACGAGTGTAAGATCACATCCCTCTTCCAAACAAAGAAGCGGATTGATTGATAGATGTCAAAGCAAGCTTTACTTTCGTCAATTCCCTCAATCTTACCTCTTTGTGACAGGAAGCTCCACCATCAAACAACCCTTCTGCATTTCCTTGCTCTAATTGGTGTGGCATCAACAGAACTTCATCAGTTAGGAACTCATTCTGCGCATCAAACGAGCATCTTAATGCATGCGCGCACCAGGAGTGGCACTCACTCCACAGTTCCGTAGATCACAAACGGCTCCACTGGGTCCTTCTCCTGCGACGGCCCAAAGAACGGAAAGGCTTGCGCCGCTGGCGCCAGTGCGCTGGCGTCTCCTAAGAGCAGACTGAGTGCGAGCAGCCAGGCAAAGCTGGGGCGCCACCGATCTCTCCTTTCGCTTTTCGCTGAAGTCGAGATTGGGTTCAACACGGGCTCAACTGTACTATTTGTATCTTTGTAAGTGACTGCTTTGGCTGCAACCGCTCTGCCCAGAAGCAGAGAGTTCGAAAGCGTATGATCGGATGAAGCTGCACCACCCCTGATTTCAGCGGCTCGCGTTCTTGTAATGCACGTACAGCCCCTCTCTATCCTTCTGTCGCCTTGGTTCTGAATGCAAACTCGCTGTTTTGAAAAGTGGTGTAAGACATGGGCAGATTCTCCATCAGCCCCATCTACCAGACTGTGGCAAAAGCTTTGTATTCTATCTGGACCTCTGTACCTGCCACTTCTTTGGCCAACTCGACGACAAATACGGGCTGATGTAACAAGTCCACGTAGGAAGCTGCGTGACTCTGACACCGCTCCCACATTGCAATGCGGCTTCGGAGTGCCCCATTTGAACCCATTGATGTTGCAATGCCGCGCGCCGCAGTTCTGCATCCTGACTAGCTGGCTGGACGTCAGAGCTATGGGTGCAGTGCTTGAGAGAAGCAGATGCCGGCACTGAGTGCGACCTGCGCCGCTCTTGGCGCTGCAGCAACGTCAATCGTCTTTTTCCAGTGAACCAGCAAAGGCACTCAGCACTATCAGGAGCGCCGCGAATATTGTGCTGGAAGCATCAACCCGTGCCCTCAAAAGGGAATGGACAAAGTTTAATTTTCATGGAGCTCTCAAATTCCAATCCCACCACCTTCACGAAGGCAGCAGGCATTCCAGCCTCCAGGGCTCAATCTAGATTCTCAGACTCAGAGGAGAAAGGGGTCCAGAGTCCAGACTCCAATCAAACTGGGCGTGCTCGCGAGCGCAAAGCGCGCTTGCTAGTTGCGTGCGTGTCAGAAACTTGAACCCCACTGCCCAGTTCCTGAGCGCAATCAGCGCGCCAGGGGGTTTGCTGACTTGTCAGAAGCATCAGCAGATTTGTATTTGGACGTCGCTCACTAGAAGCCACGAGGGCAGATTGCGCGCTTACGTGGCTCATTCTGGGCCCTCTACCTGGGCTGCCGTATCTTCACTTCTCGCGGCAACTGCGCCAGAACTCGCCAGAACCAGTGCAGACTGAACTGAGAGTGAGACTTCATAAGCCGGTATCGCTAAATTGGTATAGCTACTAGGTACTACAGTCTATGCCAGGCTTCGTGCTAGGCGAGCACTGCTGGAAACACGACGCGGAACTTCCTTAATTCGTCATCATGGAACTTGGAAGCCACAGCGCAGCTTGCACACGTGTGTTTCCAAGATCTGATCTGGAAGCACAAGGGGTGCTTGCCATGCTGGGTATCTCGCGACGCTTTCGTCCCCACTCTTGTCTCTTGCAGAATCGAGATTGAACTCAAGAGGAGGCTTTTTCCTATCAAGCGTGCGCCGTGCAGATCAAGGCACTTCGCTTTCGAAGCTGGGGCGGGGGCTGAATTAGGGTGGGCGGACACAGCAGCACCTTGTAGGTTGAGCTGAGATTGCAAAGGTATAGCGGCAAGCGAGCAGTACGGATTAGTAGCTATCCTGCCGATACATATTCCTCTGGATACACCCTTTTTCCATACTGCCTTCCTTCGAGCTGGATTGTTCAGATTGTTCAGTCACCACACTTTGACTAGCGCCGCCACATTGGAGGGAAGACACTAAGCAGCAGGTTGAGGTTGAGGAGGTGAAGTGACCAGTTCTATTGCTTTTGGCAAGTTGCATTCTCCACAGAAGAATGGCGCCTCAGTTGACAGGTGGGCACTGAGCGTTTGCCTTTTCTTTGTTGACTGTCCTAAAGGGTGGTGGCTCAATTTTGTGACCAGTGCCTGGGATGGAGTGTTGTCATACATTCGCTGTCAGCGCATGGCCAGGCCTAGTGGGCCTTTCTATCTAACCTGTTGGTATCACTTTTGGTTTGCCAAGCTGCATGAGTTCATGAAAAGTGTGCAAGCCGCTTCTGGCAAATCATCCTGGTCTTGGATACATGCATGAAGTGGTGGGCTGGTGACAAGCTCAGAGAAAACAGGATAGGATTTGGCTGCCAGTAGTCTCTCTACAATAACCTTCTGCTCTTTCCATGGTGCTGTCACCCCGTCCATCTTCCATGTGGCGCATTCGTTGTCTTGTGCTTTGGATGTTTCAGAAGTTAGCAGACAGACCTTTGGCAAGGTGCCCCTTCAAAGCAGTTGCTGGTTGTGCATCTGCATTGGGCCTCAGAACATGTACAGTAGATCAGCAGAAACGTTACTGGCACAAGTGCATTGCGTTTGACAACCTGAGCAAAGTAAGAGCTCTGTTGAATCAGCTTTTGAACAAGGATCCAGCTAGGAAGAAAATGAAGGTCGAAGTGCGGAGCGAAGCTAGACATTCTTGTTTAGACATTTAAAAAGAGGGAGAGAGAGTGTCGTTCAGCTGTTATTCATTCACTTTTTGATGCAGTCTCTCTTATGTTTGCATACAGTTTCTGGATCCACTTTGATCCAACAACTGCCCAGCAGCACCCCTGGTTTTCTTCGCTGCGCTGGCAGCCCTTTCTGCGGGGGGGGCTCAGGAACATCTACTTTCCAGCCTGCCCTCTACCCCCTACGTCAGAGTCGACGCGGGCACACGGTGCGCGCTGACATCAGCAACGATAGGAAGCCAGCAAAGAGAGTCGTCGCCGCAAATGCATCAAAAGGGGGGGCGGGACTTGCAGAGAAAGGGGAGGGGACACAGGCTGTGACCGAGCGGGGGGCTTCAAACCCAGGGAAAATGTACACCCCCCCAAAAGAAATGTCCAGCCAGCGGGTGGAGGCACTTCGCAGGGCCGCAAGGCAGCGGCCGAAGACGGCCCCGCGTCAGCAGGGTCCGTTTGACTGGGTTGGAGAATTGGCGTTTGGTAATCCAATTGCAAAGGGAGTGCAGAAGGCAGTAGGGACCGTGGCTGTGGCGGCGGGGGCGGGCTTATTCAGGGAGGTCGGTCCTGGGGGGGTGGAGGCGCCAGAAGTGGATTACGCTCTGAGGGGCAACTTTGCACCAGTGCCGGAGCTGGAGGGGAGGATGCCAGTGAGGGTTCTAGAGGGAGCCGTGCCCAGCGGGTTTCCGGATGGGGTGTATGTCCGCAATGGTGAGTTGCATATCCCGATTTGATCATCTCATTGGCTTGTCAGAGGGAAAAAGGATTGGAGTGTCATGGAATCGAGGTGGCTTCGCTTTTCTTTCAAGCATTGTCAGTAAACTCTTCGATTGCACGACCCTGCATTCCTTTTAAAACGCGCTTAGTGTGGTGTACAGCAGACAGAAGACTAAGCTTGCGCGCCGCCGAAAGCTGTGCCCATCGGTATTTGAGAGAATGCATTTGGGCAGGAAGGATTGCGTACCAGGCTCTGTGAGCAATTGCATGGCACTTCTGCCGGCTACTTTCGATCTAGATATTTTTTTAGCAGCAACAAGCATCTTACAGTCAGAGCCACCCCCAGGATACGCACAAGTGTCGGAATTATGTATAAGTATCGTTTTCCAGTACAGGAACGGCCAAAGAATGATTCAGCAAGAACATGCTCAAGTTGGCCTCCTTCAAAACCAGTCGATGAACTCTTCCAAAGAATTCGAGCATTATCTAAGCTTTGAATAGTCCATACTCTGGCTTTCGAACGGCTCATAGCCCAATGGAGCATTTGTCATGGAACAAGGGGATGTCCTCTCCCGAACGAAGTTACGCTTTCCTCTTCACAGGTCCCAACCCTCAGTTCATGCCCAAAACATACCGCTCGCTCACGGGCAGCCTGACCAAGTACCACTGGTTCGAGGGTGATGGCATGCTGCACGCGGTGCGGTTTCAAAACGGAAAGCCTAGCTATCAGAACAAGTTTGTCGGGACAGAGGGGTATAAGCTGGAAAATGAAGCGGGGAAGCCAGTTCTGATGGGTACACTTGCGGCCGGAAACTTGCTGGAAAACATGGCGGTTAACTCGGTGCTGCACGGAATTGGGTTCAAGGTGAGGTGGCAACAGTTGTTTGAATCAGCAGGATGTGCCGATTAGTTCTGAAGAGTTTTGGAAATCTGGATAAAGACTTGGTAGAATCCGTTCATCAAGGGATCGGACCGTGACATGCTTCCCCAATCTTTGAACCTATCATCACAGGCTTCGTGTGTGGGTGACGAAGCCTTTGTCTTTTCTACCTGGCTCGAACACTTCTCATGTAGCCTCAGCTCGTTGAAGTTTCACAGGTAGTTTTTGAAACGGTCCTGAAACCCTGCACGTAGCCTCAGCTCCTTCAAACCCACAGACAGCTGTAGAACAGTTCCCGACTCTCTTAACCCTGTGTTTGCAGCAAACTGCCAACACCCACGTCGTGGGGCACCACGGCAGACTGCTGGCACTCATGGAGGCCGGCCCCCCCCACGAAGTTGATATGGACGATCTCACGACCGTCGGCGTTTACGACTTCGACGGCCAGCTCGACTTCCCCTTCACAGCCCACCCAAAGATAGACCCCCGAAATGGGGACATGGTTTTCTTCGGTTACGCGGTCACGCCCCCGTACTGCTCCGTGGGGGTCGCGTCCAAGACTGGCGAGCTAGTGCACAAGACCCCCCTGGACGTGAAGCGCCCGACCATGATGCACGACTTCGCGATCACGGAGAACTACAACGTCATCCTCGACTTTCCGCTGACGTTCGACTTCCAGCGGAAGCTCCGCGGGGGGGAGCTGATCGAGTTCGAGCCGGATCAGCCCGCGCGGTTTGGCGTCATGCCGCGCTTCGGTGGCAGGGAGTCGGTGCGCTGGTTCGAGACGGCCACGTGCTTTGCGTTCCATACGCTCAACGCATACGAGGACGGGAACGAGGTACGTCACGAGCTGACCTGTCCTCCGCTCATCATGTCGTTTCTTCAGAGTTCTTTCTGCTTCGCTTCACTTAGCCAAAGCCGACTTTGTTTGCAGTGCGCAGCCTGTAGTGTTCGTCTCTTTCCTGCCCTTTCATTCCAGTATCTGTCATACGAGCGTGTCTCTTCATTGGCTCCGCCTTTCTTCCCAAGGAAGTGATAACTTGTTGGGCTCAGTATTTTCCGGGCATCTGACATCGTCAACTGAGAATCAGACCGACGTTTTTTATGTGTGACCCAAGAAGGATCAAGCACTGTTGGCAATGCTTACGGTGTTTTTATCTTCCTTCTCCTTTTGCAGCCCTTGCACCATCCGATTATCGATGGCCGACTTGTTTGGATATGCCCGGTGCCCGGCACACGGCCTTTTCTGCTGGTTTGGTAGTCTTCTGGGCCCTTTTTTTTACGTTTTTAGATTTCTGCAAGACGATTTTGCAACAAAAATCGAGTGATGACAAGTACTTCAATGAGCGCAAAAGTTTTTTTTTCTGCTTCTGCTGCGCAGATTGTACTGTACGGCTGCGCCTCCAAGAACCCGGCCCTCAGCACCCCGCCCGACCAGTCCGCCTCGGAGTGGTTCGCCGAGCACTTGGGCAAGCCGGATGGCGGGTTAAAGGCGCGGTTAACCGAGTGGCGGATTAACCTGAAGACCGGGGGGGTAACCGAGAAGATGCTGACGCCCCTGGACTTCTCGGCGGACATGCCCCGGATCAACGATAACTACGCCGGGTTTAGGAACCGGTTTGGGTACGGGTTAGTGACGGACACGGACGCTACGGTGCGGGAGGGGATGCCGCTGCACACGAGCATCGTCAAGTATTACCTGCCCGACGAGAAGAACGCGCAGGTGAGATTTGAGGATGAAAAACTGAAAATCGAGGATCAAAATTGAGAATTGGCTCAGGGCATTGAGACGAAACCACTTGGCTGCGCCCGCCTTTCCCTGCTTAATCCCTGCTTCGACACAAACGGTTGGTAATCTTGTAAGTACTGTAGTGGGTCCTCATCTTGTGCATAACGTGGAGGCGAGCAGGAGTATTGCGGAAAAGAACCGGGGTGAAAGCCGCGAGTCGCAAGGATGCATTTTGCTCTTGAGAATGGCTTATGCCGTTCCTTTCTCTCACAAAACAACTTTCTGGCTCAAGGTAGTTGCTTGTGCGATACCTCAAGAGATCTGCTCCGCTCGAACGGAAAGAAGATAACAATCATCCTGTGAATCGTAAGTCTGCAGAGTTTGTGATAAGGTTCTTAGTTGCGGGGTCGTCCTAATTTCGCAAGGATTTTCGCCCCCTCTTCTTTGTTACAACCGAATTGCTTATCCGCCACTTTCAAACTTGCAGGTGCCGATCAAGATGGAGTTCCACAACTTCGGCCCCGACCGCTTCGGTTCCGAGCCGTCGTTCGTTCCGCGGGACGGAGCGACGGAAGAGGACGACGGCTGGCTCGTCTGCTTCGTATACGACCGGAACACGGACACGTCAGAGGTGAGAACACACTCCTCTTCAAGGCCGCACGCCACAACATATGTCAGCTGTTAGATGCTCACGTCAGCGAGGACACTTGCTCCGCTAACGGCAGCGCTTTGTGCGAAGCTTTCTTCGATTCTGCTGGATATCTTAGCACCCCTCTCAAGCGCCGCCTTCATTCGCACTCTCTTTTAGCGGAGATGTTGAAATAGCGTCCCCCGCTTTCAATCGGCACCTTCGTCGGTCACTTTTTCTACCAACTTTTATCGCGGAGACAGGGTCCGGTTTGCTGCGCATTCCTCAAACGATGGATGTTCTCCAGCGTACCAATGTTCAGGTCGTCGTCGAGTCCTTCAGCGCTTGAGTGACGGGCTCTTTAGACCAAAGTCTAGATGGGTACATAAGTAGGAACATTTTGAATCTCAGCATGTCTCACAGAGTGCCCGACTCTTACGTCTTCTGATTGCTCTTCACGACTCGGCGATTTATTCTCCCCTCAAAAGTGGAGCTTTTTTCGATCTTCGCGTCTCTATGTTGCGCGCTTCTGATTGTAGCCGTTCTTGTTCAATCCGCAGCTCCTGATCGTGGACGCGCAGCGCTTCTCGGAGCCTCCCGTCGCCCGTCTCGCGATTCCGCAGAGGGTGCCGTTCGGGCTGCACGGCTCCTTCGTCCCGTTGGCAGCATGAGCAACCTAGTCACGCGCATCGATTAAGCAGATTGGGCAAAGCTTCGCAGTCTAGTTTGACGCTGGGCTAATTGCTGGCATTCATACATTCATTCGTTACATCCGAAGCAGTTGGGCTACGCTAGATTTAGTCAAAGATAACGCAGAGCGCACGCGAATTTGACAACATACCGATCATTGGGGTAACGCAGATTGCACGCGATTCTTTGACTCGCGGTTGTACATAGGGGGTCAGGCTTAGATTCGTAAACAGCTCTGGATTGCTTGCTTGGAAAGCAGTACCTTATCACGGTCGATAGGCGCGACTCCTTGACAGCGAAATAGAATCGATTAGGTGGTCACTTTGCACACGTCCTGAGCGGCGTCCAGCTCGCAAAGGTTGTTGAATAGCTTTGGAAAAGAAAGACTTGCAGTCTTAAGTTGACTGCCAAAATTCTGGAATTCAGGTTCCCATGTGTGGTATTAAACGACAATTATCCATGTAATCGTTTCGATCGATTTACAGTTTGAAACAATGAAGGTATTCCAAACGTTCCGACTGGAGGGGAAAATGGACAATCAACGATCCCCGACGCTTTTCGTAGAGATTGGACAAACCCAACGCAATTGTCATAGCTTGGGTGTCACCTTGCATGGAAAGGGGTTTGCTTAGTATATCGAATGATCTCGCCGAGACATAGCCCAGATTCGCAGTGCACGTCAAATTCATTTGTAATTCGTAATTGAAATTATCGTTTGATGTTGTATGGAGTCGGGTATATATTATGGATGTGTTTCCGCATAATGTGTATGCAGCGAAATGTTTTTCAGGTTATTTCCATGCCAAGCGTGCAGACCGGCATGCTGCAGGAGTGTTGATCGTGTGGCCATTTGTACATTGCACATGCTCGCACTTACTACTAACGATGCGTTTCCAACTGTTACCAACCGACCCATTCAATTTGTTCGATTGTAACCGCGATTCAATTATTGCAATGATAGCAACTGTTCGTATAATTTCGACTGGCCTGACGCTCGAAGCTCGAAAGACGGGTGCGGTGGTGCGAGAGGTCGGAACGTGCGGACTCGAGTGCGCACGCAATTTATTTCCCTTGTCTAGAATAGATCCACAAATAAACTTATTTTAGCTGTCACTCAATCAATGTAATAGGTAATTCATATCCTTCGACTAGAACACATACACCGAGAGTTGGCAAAATGATGTGATCCCGCAAGAGAAATGTTGATCAGACAAACACCATTCGATTGCCTTCTGTATGGAATTTTCTGTCTTCTGCTAACCAACATCCTTGCAAGATGACGTACACGAAGATTTTATTTTGTCTGCAATTATCGACTGAGCAATTTCAAAACTTCTGAACCGAAAAAGGCTGGAAAGATAGGCATTCCGATTCAGTACAAGAGCGTGTGTCTCACGACGTTCTAACCCGAGGACTGACAAACTAATTGGAAGATGAGTACGCTGGTCAGGACACATGATTCACGGCCAAACCAATGCATTTTCCAACTCTCAATAGTTCTCAAATGTGTACAAGTGCTCATTAAAGCAACGCACCAAAAATGGGTTCGCAACACCTGGCTGCGCTGTCACAACACCTCCTTAACCTCACCGCGATTATCCTTCCCTACTGCAAAAATGGTGTAATACCAACCTACAACGCTTCTCACCTCAACGTCTCGATCAAAACTTACAACTCAAGAATGGCGTAGTACCAGATTACAATACCTCTCACTCTGAACGTCTCAATCAATTCTACAACTCAAGTGGTTGCAGCCCCTCCTTCGCCGGGCCTTGGATGCACTTGCCATACCGGTCAAACTGACTCCCGTGGCTGCAAATACAAAGGGAAATTGACAATCATCAATCGAAATGAAAAGGAAGGAGCGGCCCGAGAGTCAGGAACGGAATTGAGCAACAGGCAACAATCTGGATGTCAAAACTTCGAAGTGTACAACGCAGAATCTCTCCTCGTTCGCTTGCTAATCAGACTGCCACTTTCTTTACCACAATTTGCAAAGGATTTGCAGAGGAAAGGCATGTCGTCTGCGCGTATATCAGTAGGAATATTCTGAAGATTAATCCCCCAGGAGACTTACCAGGGGCAGTCAAACGTCATGTCGTTCGGGTTCCACTGCGTCTCGCACTTCAAATGTGGGCAAATCGCTGCACGAGGACGGCGCTTTTCAAATTCAGTCACCTTCTATCAAACACGTTTTACACACTACTCCTTTGCAGAAAGAGCCGTCTTCTTGAACTAGCACGGCAGACCGTTAAGAAAAAACACCGATCAAACCCCGGCCAGATATTCGGCCTGATGCGGAAAAAAGACAGATACAGCCTATTCTTGTAGTAAAAGCTTCAAGACTAGATAGCTTCAAGACTAGATTGCTCTGCCTTTCAAAGGGTGGATTTCGAACATCTGGTCCGAATCTGTTGAGACCAGACTAGGCAATAGTCGTAAACTAAAAAAAGGGGTTAATCGCAGATTACTCTACATTTCAGAGGATAGGCTTTCGAGATCGGGTCAGATTCTTCTTTAATTCCAGACTAGGTATGACAAAAGAACCCCAACCAGCATCTCTGCTTCCCGAATGTTCTCCAATCCGCACCTGAGTAGGTGTGCGCCTTGCCGTCCTCGTCCCGGAACACGGCCACCTGCTTGGTGCCGGTCTGGATGACGGCGCCATCCCCGGGGCGCACGTCTGACACATTGTTCAGCTTCTTGGGAAGGACAGCCTCAGCCAGACCCTGTAAGAACATGGCTCTGTCATTGAGAAGGCGCATGACCGGGGGCAATACGCAACGTTCATTGCACGGTCGGCCATAAAAAGCGAAATGGGCGCCAAGGAATGTTACCGCCTTGGGCAGGTAGGCGACATAAGCGCAAAGGGACGCTCTTTACAGTCGCCATGTAACGTCAGGGCAATACCCTCGAAGCCTCTTAGCTTGTTCTTTAAGCTGATAGCCCTGCAGATTTCACAACATCCGCTGCAGCCCTAAGCTAGCTTGGATTTCAAGCTGAAATTTCAAGCAGAACAATAAGAGAGGTGGGTACACGTAGCCCAACTTCAAATAGAACAAGCCCACAATTTGGAGCGTTATACATGAATCTACTACAAACCACGTCGCAACAGCGGAGGCGAAAAGGCAACGCCACACCTGCGTCAAGTAATAAAACAAAGTGGAAAACTACAGACTACGTTTTTCATTATTTAAAAGAAGGAGGCGAAAAAGCGACGCCGCACCTGCGTGACAGTCTTGATAGAGCCGGCGAGCTGAGTAACGGTGATCTCGTTGGGGGGCGCGATGCGAGATGGGCTGTAAACCTCCGCCCACTTGTGGTTTCCGTTGAGGATCAGGCTGGAGATGACCAGCCCCGCGATAGTACCGCCCGTCATGCCCTGACCGCTGTCGCCTGCAAGGCGGTAAGCATGATATCAGCGGTTGGAAGTTTCCGCGCAATGAATGCGAAGGACTATGGAGGGTGCGGCCTCGTAATAGAACGGACGGCGGACTACTGATTTT
Source organism: Klebsormidium nitens (assembly GCA_000708835.1). Lineage (NCBI taxonomy): Eukaryota > Viridiplantae > Streptophyta > Klebsormidiophyceae > Klebsormidiales > Klebsormidiaceae > Klebsormidium > Klebsormidium nitens. The sequence continues at coordinate 8,347 of DF237087.1, read as the reverse complement.
GCGGAAGAATTTGGTGCCCTGGAACTGCTTTACGTTAGCTGCCAACTCTGTCTGGCTGAACCTTGTATTGCCCGGCCAACGAGTAGAAGCAAATGTCAATTGGTTTTGTCTTCACAGTGTAACTCTTGCTCGCACAAAGAACTTGCCGAACGTACCCGTGGCAATGTAGTGGCAGCCCGACACGTCGAGCGGCTCCCGTCCGTACAGCGCCAACTGGTCGTCAGGCTCCATCAACTGCAAACGGCAAACGGCAACACAGATTACGTCAGCATTGGGACATTAGCAAGTCCAAAACATGAATTGGACCGCTGAATCCAGACTTTGCGGCGCGTGTCGAGTGCGAGGAGCAAAACATAATGCTCCAAACGAGGATTGTGTTGAGCAGCTTCCACTTGCGAAGCACCTTCATCTCCTGTACATACTGACTACGTTCTGACTACAAAACATGTGTAATCATGATGAAATGTATGGAAAGTAAAAACGTTCGACCGATAGCACGAATAAACAAGAAACGGCTGCCATCGCACCTGGCCGGTCCACCGGTAGAGCGTCTCCCCTGCCTGCGTCCAGCGTTCGCGCGCGTAATGCTCCAGCTGAGCGTACGCATTGTAGTACTCGCTGGGGTGTTGGCCCGTGGGGTGATCGGACCCCCCCACCACGAGCACGTCGTGGTCGTCAAACGATTCCACGCGGGTGTAGTGGTAGGGAGTCATCGTATCCCACCAAGACGCGCGCCTGCAGATAAAGACGACCCGATTGAGATTTGACAAAGAGGTGATGACAGGTGCTTGGACGGCGCTCGATGAAGGAGCCGTTTCGCTTATGGGCAAACAAGGCAGAAGAGGTTTTAAGTCGAAAGGGAAACACAGAGACGGCATACCCAATTTCGAAAAATGATTCAAGATGAGGAGAGATACAAACAAGAGAAGGTATAGAGGACACGTGAACAAGACCCGGATGTCCCCTGGAACCTGTTACTCATGAATCCCACCGACCCCGAATGATTTGATACAAGTTGACTTCCCTTGCCGGTATGGTATTTTGGATAGGAAACAGCTGCTAGGCACTGCCCCCAATCCTTAGAGGATGTCGCACATTCTACGAGCATTTGATGCAACAAATGGTGAACTGTCGGAAGGAAGCCGCTCGCGCAGCATGAGGAAACGCTATTCACGATTCTAAACGGTCGACTCTATCCTTCTTTCGAAGAAATTTTAAATATAAATGTGGCCCCGACTATAAAAAGGTGAAACCACAATTTTATGAAGAAAAGGTCCTCTTCGGCTGTTTTCAGTGTGGAGAAACAAAAAAATATCTGTGTGAGATTTAAAAGTATTCTCGTCGTGCCCGGTGAAATCTCAGGATGATTTCACACCAAGAAGTGGTGAATCCCTGTGCCGGTACGGTAGGACGAAAGAACGAAACACAGAAACCAAACAACTGGCAGTCCTACTCGACAGAGTCCTTCTCAAGCTTGAGCCCCACGACGTAGGAGCGCATGGCATGCTGGCGCGAATGAATCGCCAAGTTGTGGTTGATGGGGCTGCCCGTGGCGACCACCACGGCGTCCGCGGTCACGGAGTGGCCCGTCTTAGTCGCCACGCGGTTACCGTCAATGTCCGACACCTGGGTCATCTCGTATATCTGCACCAGCCGAGGACAAGGAGCCTCAGAAAAATGAAGAGGTCATAGGGGCAGGAGTTTGAATTAAGTGCATTCGAAAGAGCCAATGCCTGCCGTGACTCGTTCGTGGAACTGACATCTACGTACTTCGATTGCTGCAGGGGAGATTGGGCATATGGAAGAGGAGACGGGCAGAGAACATTCCAACATTTCTTATACGATGGCCAAGACTTCGGCCGCTCAATTTCTTGAGTAAAAGGCACACCCTCGCAGAATAAAGAACCAACTTCTGTCCACCAGTTCGCAATACTTACGCAGACTCTCTTTCAGTACCGAGCCACAAATCACTCACGTGTCCGCCGTGCTTCACGATCGCGTCGGCCAGTCCGTTGATGTACATCAGCGGCTGGATCTCCGCGGATGCGGGCCAACGGATCGCCGAGAAGTACCCCCCGTGCCGGCGATCGCCCTTCAGATCGATCAGTTCCGCACCCTCGAAGCCCGCGCGTCGGGCCGCGTCCGCCTCCTTCCGCAGCATGTCCAGAGTGGTGGGCTGCAGAGAGCGAGATTGAGAATATGTTCGCTTAGGCACGTCGGCTTGGAGTCGGGGATGCAAAACTCTTGCAGAAGTGATCGCCGCAAGGTGTAATGAGTGGTGGCTTCAATCCATCAGCGCTTACCACCGCAGTTGCCGCAGTGGCGAACAGGGTCAGTAGACATACTTGCAGATGCGAAGCTTTTAGAATGATACCCACAAGAGAATGACAATCCCTCTCTTGCAGCTCTTCATTGAGACTTTTTATCTTTCTCGTTTGCAGCTCTCAAAATGAACTTTCAAATAAGCCGTATCTAAGAGTATCCCGATCGAGTTCCCTTTATGAACAGGAAACCGCATGCCTGATGCAAATCGAACGCACCTTGGAGCTCAATCGACCGAGTCCCCTTAGAAGAAATGAAACCAAACGTCTGATCTAATTGGACGCACGTAGGACTAATCAAAGGTCTGCCCGCTTCGCAAACTTCGCAATGTAAAAATCCCCAAAAAAAAAGAATCCTAAACCAGAATTCGCAGGATCAAAGGTTGCATAGAACAGGTTTGCGAATCAGGTAGTTGAATAAACTCACCCCCTCGTCGTTGGCAACCAGATACCCGGTTGTCCGAGTGTAGCCGCCGTCAAAGCCCTCCTCCTTGATGACGTTCTCAATAAAGTCCCCAGCCTCCCGGTGGCTCTCTCCCACCTTTTTCATCCATTCTTCACCCCACGTCTTCTCTAGCATGTGGTAGTAGTCGTCATTCCATAGCATAATGTGTGCAGTTGTCTTACCGGTCTGCCCGCTGCCTGCGTGCAAAAAGAAGAAAGGTTCACGCAATGCGCCTTCTCAAGGCCTAAATGACAAACGTGAGAATGCCATTGAAGTAAACGCGAAACTGGCAGCCCAACTTAGCCGTCGGTTCCGGGTGCATCTGGTGAACAAATTTGGTTCGGACTTCTTTCGAGTAAACAAATTTGGTTCGGACTTCTTTCGAGTAAAGGAAACAGCTCAGACAGAACAAATAAAGTATAAGCCGGACAACAACTCCAAAAGACGAACTCGTCTGAAACTTCCGAAACGAGATTATGAAGTATTTCGAGCTGTCACGGGTTTAGGAAACCTGAGCAAATAAGCTCACTACGCAATCAACTGTTCTCTTCGCGCAAGAGTGCAAACGAAATACCTCAGTGCCACTCATTCAAGACGTCAAGACGCAGCAAAGACTGTGGCATTTCTTGTGAGAGTGTACAAGGTCAAATGCAACCAAACAGAGACTTCTCTGATGTGGTTCGTACTATCTAAATGTAATTCGGAACGAAGTAAGAAGGAGCAAAGTCCAGAAGTGAACACTCAAGCAGAGAGCTGAATGCCCTACCTCTGCTCTTCCCCTCGAGCACCGCCACCTTCTTCCCAGCCTTAGCCAAGTTATAAGCAATGCTTAGCCCGCTGATACCCGCCCCAATGACAACAACGTCGACCTTCAAATCCTTGTCCAGAGCTGGGTACTTTGGCCCTTGCACCTTCTGACCCCACACAGTCTCGGTCAGCCCAGGTACTTTCGCATTGGCCTCTTGAGCAATATGGAGGAACTTCTCATGGTCCTTATCGTTCTTGGCGGGACCACCGGCCAGACGCTCCGCCGCATCAGACACTCTCTGCGAGAAGAGAGCGAGATTGTTCATCAATGAAAGAGGTAACAAATCTGCTTCGCACAAGTGTTTGAGCCTTTCAAAATCTCTAATGCAGGTGTGTCTACAGAAAAATCGCCTTCGCATCATGGAAGTCTCGCATTGAAGTTGTAAACTGAAGGGTAAGAAGTAGCACACTAGAGCACCTGATTGAAAAGAGACTGTCTGCTAAGGTGTGCAACAAAAACGAGCTATCCGGTCGTTTTGGACGAGAATGCTGCAAACAGAAAGCTCAAAGTTGTAGCTGTGTAAATCTCATGTCCAGATACAGATGTGAAGCTTTTATAGAACAGAGGTCACCCAGTCAGCTCAATGCACTCGCTTGAGGAAAAGCGTGAACCAAAAAGCTCAATGCCAAGATGCAAGTGTCACAACTGTACAGGTTAACTCGAATCTGATTCGACCTCAAAATGTCAACCAGTCTAGTTATACATTGGTTTACATCTGCGACAACCACTTACCTCCTTCGGCATTGTGCTGGCGACGTCAGCACGCACCACACCCTTCATTGGCCGCGCTGCTGCCTTTGATGGCCCATTCTTCATGGGAAGCCCAGCACCCAGAAATGCACTCTGAGGCTGCGCGCACGTAGCGCAGTCTCTCCTCAACACAATGCACTTCGGGGCAGCCAAAGCTGCAGAGCGCACGGCAACATAGCTGGCAGCCATGATTCCAACTCGTGGTAGCACAAGTTAAACTTCGCGTTTAGGAAGATACTGTAATTCCCTGCAATCGGGCCCCCTCCTTCCAAGCTTAGAATGTTTGGCAACTCACACTTTCCAACAAGGCTAGCTAGCTCAAGCGTTCCGTAAAGTTGACCCGTTTGGGTGAGAAAACTACGAACAATCTTCGCTTCGCAGTCAAGCTCAATGAACTGCATTTCGGAAGCTTGTGCTCAGAGGGCCAAGCAGCAGTGCCCGCTAACAAAAGGCGTGTCTTCCTCCCTTGGCCCGTTACGAAGGCGTCGACAAACCTGTTCGCAGACTGCCACCTCGCCGGCTATCGGTTCGCGTCAGGGAGGCGGGAACTTCGAGTGCCCTGGCGCCCTGCATGGCTCCCATTCTGGGATCAGGCAGTCAGCAGAAGCCAATTGGCAAGGAGCACGACGAAGAGAGTGTCGGCTTGCATGCATGCAGACCGAAGTACGTGGCGCCAAGCAGTTGGAAGCGGCGTTATTTGAACCGAGTCCCGACGATCTTAGGCCGGGTTTTGCGCGAAGGGCCGGCCGGCATAAAAGATGTTACTCGTGAGCCGTCGATCAATATGAAGTGGTACCTCGATGTATACATCGACGGTTTTCGACGTGCCATCCGAGGGATTATGGGTACAATCTGCCGGCCGCCCAACAGACAGTACGTACTGGAAGTTAGAAGTACGGGCGCCTCTAAAAATGCAATTTTCATAAGGAGTCTTCAGGCTACATATGAACGCGCGGCGGCCTTCCTGAACGTGATGCAAGACCCAAATTCGACCATTACCCTGTTCTTCACGGGACACTCCTCGTTTTGATCAAACTTGGCATAGCTAGGTGACCTGAATTGGGTGCGCCGCGTTTGCGATTATGTCGATCATGCATAACGCATGGTTGTAAGAACGGCTGATTCATGTAGCGGCCGGGCACTGAAGAGCTATACACGAAGCACGCGATAGCGCTATATCATGATAGTAATTAGCTCCTATAGAGCAGGCTAGCTGATGATCACATACACCCTGCATTGTGTTTGCTCGAGAATGCGAACATACAAACTACCAGCGCTGGGCATCATTACCAGATTACCATATAACAAGTTGCAATTTCGCAATTACTGGTGTTTGAAGAATATTCTTGTAAAGCTACAGGAAGCTTATGATCTGCTTTCCCTGCTTGTGTCATAAATTGGGATCGGACGGACTTTCAAACTTCTTAATGGACACAAAGAGGTCTAAAACAAAATTGGGACTCATCAGCTGGACCGTTATCAGACGTCTGCGAAGCTCTAAGATGGCTCCGGCTGGAATTTGCACATCAGATCTTGACTGCACGGAATCCTCGAAGGAAGAGTCGGGGCTGAGGGAAATGGCTAGAGAACCAATCCCCAGTGGAGCAAACCGGGCTCCAAAGCGCCAACCCGGGTGCGCAGTCAATAAAATTGCGGCGACGATTACGGTGCACAGGGGCAAAGCGGCCGAGGATGCACTTTGCGGAAGATCTGAGGTAAGTGAAAGAGGTGACTGGTCAAGGGAGGTGCTTCAAGCACGGCTTTCCAAAATCCGGAGGCAGTGACTGATGGTGCACTGTTTGCTGAGGAGAGCCGGGGTGGGTTCTGTTGGCGAAGAGCGGGCGAAGCGGAAGGCCCTCGAGCAGGCGGGAAGCAACGAAGTCGGACAGAACAAGGACCTTTGCGGACCTGTGGAAGGATGGGCCAACCCACGGAGAGACGAAGAAGCGCATTTGAGTCTGAATGCATATTTGAGGAAATTTGCGAAGAATCCGTCGCATGCCTGCAGCGTGCCAAAACAGGAGGAGCCGCTTATGGGGCAACACATTTTCCTCCGGGAATACCTTCCTGGCCCCGTATGAGTTGACGGAATCCCCCGCCACGCTGCCCAAAATGGCATCTCACAGGGCCTCCGGCGCTGTGACGACCATTCGCTGCTCCCGATCCGCTGCTCCCGATCCTTGAGACGGAGCGTTTCCATCGCAACCTGCGGTACGAAAGCGGGTGAGAATTCGGGCAGTTTTGGATGTACTAAGATCCAGAAATACATGGGTTGGCAGAAAGTGGAAATAGGAACTAAGTAAGCTGGTCTCCTTTGAACTTCATTGACAGTCATCGAGAAAATCGTGAACAGTATGTTCGAAAAAGCCCCTGTAAATTACGTATACTCATGTTGAAGCAGTTATTTGACGCAGTCAAGGAACAAAATTACACGTACCTATGTCAGAAAGGGTTGGCACACGATCGGAAAGCATGATCTGTGTACAAACGAATGGACGAATAGACCCTTTAGCTAGTTGTACCGTCAAAGTAGCAGGATTTCTTCACACTGGATAAGTGCAAATCCCTTGAAGCCCTTCCATTGAAGAATCTGAAAGATCCCGATCTTCACAAGGAGGTATGGAAATCCAGACTTCAGGGAAGCAGGAGAACATTTGCTGCAAAGAATGTGTGGTTTGCATACTAGAAGCGTACATGCCAGACATACCTCACCTTTCACAACAGCGCTCCGGAAGATACTCCCACCGCACCTTTCTGCTCTCATCTCCCTGCCATCTCCAGCAACTTGGTGACAGTGTTCCAGTTGCGAGCTGTCCCTGCAACGCCCAACTGCTTCTCCCAAAACCCTGGCCCGTGCTTGGCTGCGGCCACGCCGTTCGGACACCAGACGTATACTTCTTGACGTCCAAAAGCAACGCGCTCCGGGAGATACTGGCTGTCGCCTATAGCCTGCTGAGATAGACCAACATGGTCTGACAAGAACAGGACTAAGAACCTTGAGCCATCTTTCTTAGCCTCTGTTTCCAATGGGTTTTGCAGAATAACATCTGCGAGGTCACCTTTTGCTCTGACGACGACAACCACGGTGAGACCAAGCTCTGTTTTGATTCGAGACTCTATGCTCTCCGCAATCTGCTCAGAGATGGTGTCTGCAGGGGCAGTAAATATCGCATTCCCACTCTGAAGATAGGTTCTGACGTTCTCATAACCAAGGCCACAGAGCAGCGTGCGGAGCTCTGCCATGGGCAAGCGGTTGTGGCTCCCCACATTCACGCTCCTCAGGAAAGCCAAGAAAGTCGTTTTGCCTTGCTGATGCATACCCTCTCCCAGCTCCACACTTGGCTGAGACGTTTGCCCATGCCCCAAGGTACTTTCCTGACCTGACACCGACAACTTGCTAGTGGCTGTAGCATTTCCAGCTTTTGAGCTATTATCTCCCTTGCTTGTCAACTTTCTCTGCTCAAGTACGGTGTTCTTAATCGATGCCTGCCGCTTCCTGCGTTTTGCTGGCAGCTCTAAGCCCTCTGGCTTGGCTGATTCTGCCGCTGGCATGGCTGTAGCTTGAAGCTGAGCATGTGGGAGGGCGCTTCGAGACCTTCTTCTGCTTGATTGGTGGCTCATCTTGACTCAACCCGGTAATCGCCTTGTGCTATATCGAACGTTGCTGTTCAGGTCGAGATAATGGCAGCCATTTTTGAGGTACCTACTACGAGGGCTACATGTGCATGAGACGCCCTGATGAAATTGAAGAAAGGCGATTGAAGACCTCCTAAGAAAGGCGACCTCTAATAGTAATACCTTTAAGCTCGTGCTGGCAGGCCAGTGCTGGCAGGCCAGTGCTGATCAGACCTGATCTGCCACTGTGCTGTGTAGGGGGCAGAGGCTACAAGGATATCCAGTACAGGGGGTACACAGAGAGAGAAACGACGGGGCATCAAAACCGGCAGATAGGAAGCCACGGTATGACGGAAGCACAGTGAAAATGGAGCGCGTATCACCTTCGCAGAGGCGCAGAGGCGCAGA